>CAUYRT010022340.1:0-88391 GCA_963574885.1 Lepilemur ruficaudatus
TCCCAGCTACTCGGGAGGCTGAGGCAGAAGGATCCCTTGAGCCCAGGAGTCTGAGGTTGCTGTGAGCTAGGCTGACGCCACGGCACTCACTCTAGCCCGGGCAACAAAGTGAGACTCTGTCTCAAAAAAAAAAAAAAAAATCACAGAGGTGAAAACACAGGTGAAAAATACTGGATATCTCCCCTACCAACTTACTCAATGGTGTACGACTTCTGCCCCTTCACACGTAGTGCCAATTTGCTATACTGTGTTATTTCATCATTGCATCATTTCCAATACTGCAGGTATAAATCATGTAAAGATTTTCAGAGAGTTCTAATTTGTTTCATGCCTTTTTTTTTTTTTTAACAAATTTGACTCCTTCCTGAAAGTGCATTATCACAATGCTGACTTCATGCATAAGCACTGTGTGTATATGAAAGCACTCTGAAGCCAGGCATGGTATTGCATATCTGTAGTCCCAACTACTAGGGAGGCTAAAGCAGGAGGATCACTTTGAGGCCAGGAGTTTGAGGCTGTAGTGTGTGATGATCACGCTTGTGAATAGCCAATGCACTCCAGACTGGGCAACATAGTGAGATCCCCATCTCTTAAAAAAAAAGTTGAAACTTCCTCAATAAATGAAGCGATGTCTGTTTTTGCACATATGCATCTGTGAAAGATAAAATATGTTGAGATCTCTGCTCCTTGGGTGACTGCATACACAGTGGTGACCCATTCTGGTTTTTAATCAACCTTATCAAAAGACTTAGGTTGTCCACAGTATTTCAGATGACCACAGAGAGCTGGGTGCACACTGTGACCAATTATAGTAATACATATTTTGCTTTTTGATCTATTTCTTTATGAATACAGTTCGCTCATAACTGCTATACCTGTGTGATAATTGTTAGTATATCAGTGTTTATGTCTGTAAAAATATGTGTATTATCTATTTTATTGTGCAAAGCGACCTGTGACGTGTTCTGTCATGTTTTAATATGTTTCTCAAATAAATCATCGTTTTAAAAAGTAAATGTCTTTTAAAGCATTTTAAAATTATTTTTTTCCACATTATATTTTTGGGATTTGTGCATTAGGGATTCTGTCTTTCAGGATTATGGCCCAAATCCATCTGAAACAAATACTCAAGAAGACTTTGGGAGATGTACCACCTACAAACAGAAACCTGGGGAATATACTGTAAAACAGTATTAAGAATCATCTTTATCCACACATAAAACAGTTCCAAAAGCTGTTTTAACTAAAACACTAGGCTAACATTCATGAGATTTTCTTTAACATATATAATTATTTCCATGTATAACTATTTCAATAAAATAAGTATTTTCATGACCATTTAACTCTAAATATTAAGAGGTATTTATTTTAATAAAAGGTTAACAAGCTGAATTAGGTCAGTAAGAGGAACAAGATATTGGATTGGTTTATAAAACTAAATCTTTATTCATTAGTAGATGGAAAGAGAAAAAATTTCCTATTTTCTTATTCCCAAATGATTTAATTTAGAATAAACCAAAGCAGAGAGACAACATCAGTTCCTTCTTCCTTAGGAACCTATACCAGCTGTTAATTTGCTAATGAAATCAGATATATGACATCTACATGATCAATGTTGTAACTTTATATTAGTAGAGTCACTACTTGAGTTGTATTATTATTGGGTTCCTGGACGACAATTCCCTAACAAGTCACTAAGGAAGCAGTGAAGCTTCAACAGATACAGGATAGGCCAGTATCCAATATTAATACTGGCAAAAAAGAAAAAGAAAGGAAGTAGAGATAATGCGTGGTATGTTGAAAAGTATTTATTAAACTTCTCTAAAAAGAATTACATAAATATATTATCTCAACTACTATAATTAGATGTCAATTCCAATTCTTTAATAACATTTCCAAAGTTTACATCTTAAATAAAGGCATATGAAAAACCAAAAGCATCAACCAAAGAAATCTTGTTTTTATAAAAAGATTTTGCTGGAATCTTAATGCCTGAATTTTGAATTCTGAAAATAAGTTGAGGCCGGGCATGATGGCTCACTCTGGGAGGCCAAGGAGGAAGGATCGCTTGAGCTCAGGAGTTTGAGACCAGCCTGAGCAAGAGCAAGCGGAGGCCCTGTCTCTACTAAAAACAGAAAAATTAGCCTTTACTAAAAACAAAAAAATCAGCCGAGCGTGGTGGCATGCTCCTGTAGTCCCAGCTATTCAGGAGGCTGAGGCAGGAGGATCACTTGAGCCCGAAAGTTTGAAGTTGCCGTGAGCTAGGCTGACGCCCGGCACTCACCCAGGCAACAGAGTGAGACTCTGTCTCAAAAAAAGAAAAAAAAAGGAAGAAAGAAAGAAAAAAAGTTGATTTTTTTTTTAAATCCAGAAAACAGGAGAGTGAGCCAATATCTTTTGAAAGCTGAGCAAGATACAAGCAAGTAATAAACTCATGGACCTCATTAATTCAGAAAGGATCCTAAACAGTGAACCAAAGGGGGAAAAAAAGCAACTTAAGTTTCCATGGCATATTTCTAGAGAGCAAGCAGCAAAATTCTATTTTTTGATCCGCTCAAAAATATTTGTCGAGCACTAACTACATACCAAGCACTGTTCTATGAATAGATACTGGGGATATGATGGGCAACAGACAAGTCCTTGCCCTTACACAGCTGATATTCTCCCAAGTAGGCTCCAGAAAGGCACTTCCTGGGCTCCACCCTACTCTTTGTATAATCTAAAACCAAACTCTTCCCCTTCAAATGTGGTACAAACTTATCCTGCAAGTTGTCTTCCAGCTCATTTAAATTACACAGGTTCGACTGGGTACAGGTTAAGGGCATAAAGTCCGGAACCAGGTTACCCGATTCCAAATCCTAGCTCTGCCACTTACTAGTTGCTTGACCTTAGATGAGTCACTCAACAACTTTCTGTGATTCAGTTTTCTCATCTGAAAAATGGAGGTAATAACATTACCTCATAACTCTTGTAAGAATTGAGTTCATATCTGTAAAGTGTTTAGAGCAATGTCTGGCACTTAGAATATATTATTTGTATAAAAATATTTATATCATGTATTACTATTAAAGCTTTTGATAGATAAAATATCTTTGCCTATGTGTTTTGGAATCAAAGTGGGTCGATGCCAAAATTTCCTGTAAATCCATTTTATTTAAACCAATTGCTAAACATTACAGCTATTCATTAAGTACTAGGGCTTTGGCCACAGGAAAACCAGAACAGGAAGAGGCAAAGATGAACAATTCATCATGTGGGTCCAGCCCTTACATCTCCTTCCCACTTCCACCCCTCCACATCAGAACAATCCTCTCAACCCTGTATCACACACCTCTCTTCACAAAACCTTGTTGTGTTTATGAGACTCAAGTGCCCTAGCCCCAGGTTCAAAGCCCATCACCAAGCTATTCCCATGCTGCCCTGGTACTATTTGACCCAAGCTCCCTTCTGACCTTTCTCTCCCTGTCAACTCCAGGCCCCCTAAGAGCCCATGCTTTGCTAGGTAATATGCCACGTCAATACTTTTGAGCCTCGGTTCTTGAAGGACCTCTCCTTAGAACGCTCCTTCCCCACTCTTCCACTTGGCTCTCTTCTATCCATCCATCAAGTCTACCCAGATGTCCTCTCCGCCACAGCCTTCTCCAGTATTCTTCCCATACTTAATCAGGAGTAACAGCTTCTTCCCTAGCTCTCCCCAGTACTCTGGGTACACCACTATTATAGCCCTATAGATCCTTTATAGGGTTGATAAATGTTAATTTTCTATGTCTCACTCTCCCACAGACACTGAACTCTAGGCAAAGGGAAGATGCTTTATTTATTTTTGCCTTTCTTGTGTCTAGCATGGTATCTACTTAGCAGTCTCGGCTGAACTGAAATAGAAATTTTCTTTTTTTTTTTTTTAATTTGCTTTGATGTGCTTCATTCCCATAGGCTTCATTTGGCCTGTGTCCCTTATGTTTAGGTGAAGCCAACTTTTAGCACATGTGCTGGCCAATGTAGCAAAGTTTTGTTGTTTTTTTAAAGAAACACTTAACAAATTATGAAGGCTGTGATGTCCTTCACTCCAACTCAAATTTCTACCGTTGAGTATGCTAGAACTTCCACTTCCACAAGGTCTTCAACTGAAAGAAGACGAAAGCCCCACTCTCATTATGTTTAAACTCATACGTCCACTAGGAAAAAACAAAACAAAACAGCAGCACCAAATTCAATGCAATGTGTACTTTTCCATTTATTGTCTGTTCACTAACATACAGGTACTGGTAAACCTATTTAGATTCATTTACACTATGTATGTTATGGGAGTCATTTGGCTGGAATCTTGAGGGCATTTTTCCATACTTTTGCCATCAAGTAGGAATTACTGAACGCAAATGAGTCTATTCTATTGTTCTAAACCTCTGCAACAGGAGAAACTCCCAACGCTCCTCACAGGGCAAAGAGTTCTCCAGGTTCTTCACCTAAACCACTAATACTCCATCTAACCCCATCTGCTGTTTTCCAGAGCTGAGGAACAGTTTGCAATGGCTCATAAACACAGCCTGAGATCAAGATCCTCATTAACTCATTGCTTAGAGTACTTTATCAGGCTACATTAACTCAGTTCTTTGGCTTTTATTTATTTCCTCTGTATTTTCCCCATTCTTTATCAATTTTAGTTACTCTTATGAGTGCTTTGCAAGTTTTCTACAATGAATCCAAATTCAACATTATTTTAATACCTATTATGTGAAGAGGACATAAAGATTAAGAAGGCATGGTGGTCATCTAAGAACATACTTACTCGTGAAATACACACACTCTATATTAGCTCTAATATATATAACATGCATTAACTGTAATACATCAGTAGAGACAGGGGAAGAGGGTAGAGCAATCCAAAGCAGAGGCTCAGAGGAAAAATGGGACATTCACTTTCAATGCACTGACAGGCAATGATGCAGATGTGGGGCTGTAAAATAAAGCAAAACATAGCCCTAACTTATAAGGCCCCTAGAGCCCAGTGAAGTAGTGTTTGAAAACATTTTGTAAGTCTTTTTCTTTTTCTTTTTTTTTTTTAGCAAAAATCTTACATTGATATACCCAAAAGATAATAGAGATGATGAGAGTTGCTGGAGCTGGAGCTGGGAAGACAATGACCCTCATTTCTGCCTCCGCCAGGCCCCCTGGGCCCCGAGATGCCTCTGCAGCCCAGCACCAAAGGGATGAGAGTATGTGTCTCTCCCACCGCCCCATGTGCCTTATTACGATGTTTTGATACAACACTTAGCATACTGCCACCTACCTACACAGTTAGTGCTATATAAGTATTTGTTAAATAAAACATGAGGGCTCTGGAATAATTTGCAAGTCACTGGTCTAATGAATGGGAATGGCAGAGGTGTACACGGAAGGAGCAGAACTGCCAGACACAAAGCACAAAACACTGGGTACAAATTACCAGAAGCCAAAACTAGACAAGGAATTACAAAGGTCTGACCAGTTTCTCCAAAATCCCGTAAGATAAAAAGTTCATCTTAACTGCTTTTTACTTTACCCCTGCAATTCTTGTTTCAGATAGTCAGCTCTGCTTGCCACAGCAGTTTCTTGTTTCTTCAAATCTTTCCTGCTTCTTCAAAATTCCAACTCTCCACCTCTCCCTTCACCCTCAGCAGGCAGAGGACCTTAGCGGCACACAGGGAAAAGCACTCCTTACATTCCTGCCCCCATGTGCACGCATCCTGTTTCCTGCCTACACTCCTCTGCTTTCTTTGGGATGGGGGTATTCTTACTACCCAAAGCCAATCGCACTGGGGCCTGAGTGCCCAAGGAAGGTCTTCAGTCTAACACATTCTCTCCTGCATCTTCGACACTGTCCTCTGTGCCTGCTCCTCATCAGGATTTACACTGCTCCAGTTGTCATATGCGGGCGGTCCTCAGCTTAAGATGGTTCAACTTACACTTTTCACTTTACAACAGTGTGAAAACGACACGCATTCATCTACTACAAACTGTACTCTGAGTACCCATACAACCATTTTGTTTTTCACTTTCAGTACAGTATTCAATAAATTACACGTGCTATTCAACACTTTATTCTAAAATAAGCTTCGTGTTTGATGATTTTGTTCAACTGTAGGCTAATGTAAGTGTTCTGAGCACTTTCAAGGAAGGCTAAGCTAAGCTATGATGTTCAGTAAGTTAGGCGTATTAAATGTACTTTGGACTCATGACAGGTTTGTCAGGATGTAACTCCATCATAAGTTGAGGAGCATCTGTATTTAAAAAAATAACAACAACAAAAAGAAGTCTTCTCTTGTTCTCAGATTCTCCCTGCATCTATTTTTTACTTTCCTTTAACAGCCAAACTTTTGGAAGATTTGAATCCAAATTTACTGTCTCCACTTCTTCACGTCTCTCATCAATACATGACAATCTGTCTTTAGTTACCACCCCTCAGAAGCCTCCCCCGCCTCCCCACCCAACTGACATTTCTCAGCAACTGTGTCCACTGCCTCTGATGTGAAACACTGCTCATTCCATGCACTCTGGTTTCCTCCTACCTGTCTGGTTGCATCCCTCCTGCTCTTTGGGAACCACCGTGCTCCCTTAAATGTTTGCATTCCTCAGAGTTTTGTCCTGGGCCTTTGAGCACTTGCCATTGTTAGTAACAATAACATAACTCCCAGGGGTGGGGGGGCTAAAACTACAAAACCTTCTAGGGGCAGAACTCTGATGTTAAGTCCCTATTACTAGCAGGAGATGCCCATCACTCCAGCAGGAAACAAGGAAGGCATTTCTCTACATACTCATGTTCCTTATTTGCCCCTGAGAACAATCTCATCTACTCCTAGGCTAGAATTACTACACATATGCTAACCTCCGAGTCTTAATCTACAGCCCAGTTCCTTCTCCTAAACATCAGATCTGGGCTCAAATACGTGATGCTTTACAAGCATCTCCACTTAAGTTCAAAACTAAATTCATCACTTTATACCCCACCCCAAACTTCTCTTTCTCAACTGTTTTCTATTTCAATGAGTGGCACCCCCCATCACCTAGTCTCCCAACCCCAAAGACTAGCCTTCCTCACCAATCCACCTTCAACAGCTATCATCCCATCACCACCATCTTCAACAGCTTCACTTCATCAACACCTCTGCCCAGTGTGTGTCAAACACTGCTGCACACAGAGTGGTGAAGGAGACAAGCTGAATCCTAGAGGGAGGTGGCAGGTAAACAAATAAACAAAAGGACAAGTTGAGATTGTGACAAAAAGCTACGAACAAAACAAAGCTATGTGATGGGGGCACTACTTTAGATGGGGATCGTCAGAGAAAACTTCTCGAAGGCGGCTACATTTAAGCTGTATCTGAATAACAAACAGAAACAAGTCTCACAAAGATTTAAGAGGCTGAGTATTTGAGACAAAGGAGCCAAGTGTAAAGGTCCTAAGGTAGACATGAGCTTGAGGTGTTCAAGAAAGAAAGAGAAGGCCCACGAAGCTGGGACATTGGAAGCAAGGAGGAAAACAAGTCAAATGAGCTCAGAGAGAGGCAAAGGTCAGATAGGACTGCAGTCCCCAAGCCCCAGGGCTGCGATTATGCCTTTCCTAACCTGGCCGCCTGGCTGCAGAGCAGGAGGTGAGTGGTGGGGTAAGCTTCATCTGTATTTATAGCTGCTCCCCACATCACTCACATCACTGTCTGAGCTCCACCTCCCATCAGATCAGTGGCAGCATTAGTTTCTCATAGGAGTGCAAACCCTACTGTAAACCGTACACGGTGAGGGGTCTGGGTTGCGAGCTCCTCATGAGAACCTCATGCCTGATGATCTGAAGTGGAGCTAAGGCAGTGCTGCCAGTGCTGGGGAGTGGCTGCAAATACAGATTATCATTAGGAGAGAGGTTTGACTGCACAATAAATGTAATGCACTTGAATCATCCTGAAACCGATCCCCTTCCTCCCCACCCCCACCCATGGAAAAACTGTCTTCCATGAAACCCTGGTGCCAAAGAGGTTGGGGACCGCTGAGACAGGACCTTGTTGGCCACCATGACAGCAATGAAAAGCCACTGGAACACTTCAGGAAGGCAACTAACATAACTAACACAATTTGAATTTTTAAATGATCACTTGAGCTAAGAAGTGGAAAAAAGGGTTTGGGGGGAGGCAAAAACAGGCAGTAGGAAAACTGGTCAGGAGCCTAATAATACAGTAGTCCAGATAAGAGGGGATGGTTCCTGAGAGGGGAAGGAATAAATTCAGGATATATTTTGGATATAAAGTGAACAGAATTCAATGGGAGATTAGATGTTGACAGTGAGGGGAGCAAAAAGGGATCTAAAACAATTCCTAGGTTGTTTTTAGGTATAATTTACATATAGCAAAATTACACACAGTATATGATTTAATAAGTGTGATGAATGCCTACTGAGACCCAGAACACTTCCATCACTCTAAAAAGTTCTCTCATGTTCCCTCTCAGTCAATTCCCTTCCACCCAAGAAGCAACACCGATTTAATTTCCACTACCATACAGAGATTAGTTCTCCTTATTCTGGAATGTCTTATAAATGTGATCAACCATTATGTACTATTTTGGGGCCTGGCTTTTCATTTAGCATATTTGAGATGAATCCTTATTACATGTATCAACAGTTTGTTCCTTTTCATTGTGGTCTTCCATAGTATGAACATACCAGTACATTACTCCATTCTCTTGCTGACAGACAACTGAACTGTTTACAGTATTTGGTTATTATGAATACAACTGCTATGAACATTCTTACGTGAGCTTATTTGTGGACATTTTCATTTATCTTGGATAAATACCTAAAAAAGAAATTGCTGGGTCATAGGATAAATATGTGCTCAACTTTTAAGTAATTGCCAAACAGTTTTCCCAAGAGGCTGCATCATTTTATACTCCCATCAGCAGTGTATTCAAGTTCCAGCTGCCTGACTCCTAGGGGTTTTGCTTGAATAACTCCACCTATGCCACAATCAAACTCACCTTCTTTTTTTTTTTTTTCTTTGAGACATAGTCTCACTCTGTTGCCTGGGCTGTAGAGTGCCGTGGCATCAGCCTAGCTCACAGCAACCTCAAACTCCTGGGCTCAAGCGATCCTTCTGCCTCAGCCTCCCGAGTAGCTGGGACTACAGGCATGTGCCACCATGCCAGGCTCATTTTTTCTATATATATCTTTAGTTGGCCAATTAATGTCTATTTATAGTAGAGACAGGGTCTCGCTCTTGTTCAGACTGGTCTCGAACTCCTGACCTTGAGCTATCCACCCACCTCGGCCTCCCAGAGTGCTAGGATTACAGGCGTGAGCCACCGCGCCCGGCCCATCACACAGCTTTTATATGTCCCAAAACTATTTATTTCACCTTTATTTCTGAGAGATATTTTTTGTTTGATATAGAATTCTACCTTGGCAGATTTTTTTTCCCTTTCAATATTTCAAAGATGTTCTCTTCTATCTTACTTGGACTGTCTCTGAGAGGACATCTGCTACCACCTGTGTCTGTGTTTTTTTGTACATAGTGATGTATTGTTTTTCTCTGGCTGCTTTTTAAATTTTCTCTTTATCACCAGTTTTGAACTATTTGATTATATGTGCCTTGGTGTAGTTTTCTACATGTTTTTTTGTGCTTGAGATTTGTTGAGCTTCTTGGATCTATAGATTTATAATTTTCATTAAATGTGCAAAAGTTTCAGCCATTATTTCTTCAAATAGTTTGCCTTCCCTCGCTGCTCCTTTATAGACTTTTCTTCTGGTTGCCACAATGCCTGAAATTTCATCATCATATATTCATTCTTTTGGATGACACATTTGACTGGGATTATCTGTACACCTTGACTTGCTATTATCACAAAAAGGGCAACACTGAGTCTTAGAATGAATTCAGACCTTAGACATACATTCTTGACAGTAAGAGAGGAGAACAGAGCCTGGATGAAATGCTAATTTTACATTAAATAAAGAGGAGTCACATACTATTTGGGTAGAGAACACAGGACCTTTTATAGGGGGGTGCACAAAGATTCTTCCAAGTGGCTTGGACGGCCAGGGTGCAGGGTTGGAGTCAGGCGAGGGTAGAGGCAGGAGGATTGAGAAGGTCCTGAAGTGAGACATCTCTGCCTTCTTGCTATTTTTTAAAGCCAGGCCTCGTTTAAATTGAAGTTGTTGGAGTAGATCTAGTCCTTTTCAGTCCGCTTGATACTCTGACCCAACACCTCCACCCAGGTGAGCAGGAATGGAGAAGACAGGCTTGGGTGTGCCTGTGGGTGGCATGAAGACCTGGCTCCCAGCCACTGTCCAAGTAGAGGATGCACTCCTCAGTCCTTCTTATTTTTGCAGACTTTTGCCTTCCTTGTCTGTGGTTGGGGTTGTACCTAGGCTATGTACCATCTAAGGTCCCTCCAGCTAGAACATGCTTGGATTCTATAAATTGTTTTCCACATGATAGTCTTCCATGTCGATGTGCTAAGTTCATCAGTTTGAAATTTATGACCACGACTCCTTCCTGCAGCTTAAAGCCACCATACAGGTGTATGCGTATGTGATAAATTGAGTCAATTATAAATACAACTCTGAAAAACAAACATGAGCAAAATTTAGCGCTTCTGCCTCACTTATCTCTTTATTCCAAGTCCCAGAGGCTTTGGGGTCTGAATTATCTACATGCATTGTCTCAGCATCCCCGCTTCAATTTCTACATGGAGATAACTCAAATTATGGCCAGTATTACTGTCGCCCCCAATCTCTTTTTGGCTTCAAGATAATAAACATCTCCTAACAACTTAAAAAAAAAATTGAGATGCCCTTTTTACTTTGACCATACAGATGGAAAAATTGTAAATAACAGATCCTTGACACTCTTCAGAAATAAAATGTGATGAAGAGTTCAGTTGTCTGATTAAATTCTCCCAATAAAATCTCACCCAGCCTATCCTTACCCCAGGGATAAGGACCGTGCACACAATGGACATTATTTTTCTTTTGAACATACTCGTATCTTGTCAAGATGTCATCAATACAAATACTTCGACGTTTTTAGTGCCACGATTGGGAAGCAGGTTGAATTTTTCAATCCTCCCAGCCAATATAAGTCAGTCTGAGATACTTAATTTCTATTTGAGATCCTACCTTTCTATTATAAACAGATCCCGCAGTGGGAGATAAATTTCATGGTAACAGTTTGGACTTTTTTATGAACCACCTGCAAGTTTTCTGCAAACAGCATGTTTTATGGGAGCTCAAGGCAATGTTCACCCATCAAGGCCTGACAGTAAGAGGAGGATGGATGAGGCCTTATCTCAGGCACACACGTAACCTTCGCTGTCCCCTGGCCTGACCTCCCTCTGCACTCATTTATGAAAATGATTCATCTTTAAAGAGCTTCCTCGCTCTGCCTGCAGGCTGTAGATCTTTTTGCAGTGGACTTGTGTAGGCTGAGGTTATAAACTTCAGTGTGTAAGCCATTTGGAGGGGCTTAATTTTGAATATTGGAAAAAGAAAAGTGTACAATACGTTGACTTCCTTAAAGGAACAGTCTTGTTCCAGGACTCTTTTTCTATAGAAAGATGGTCCCAAGAGATCTCACTGCAAAAAGCATCCTTGGGAATCAACTTTTGTTTATTTTGCTAAAGTCTTGCCCCATTTAGCACATTTACATAAGTGGTGCTAGCACGGTGGTGCTGACACCATCCCGCTCCTCTCTCCCTGTGCAAAGAAAGTGGCTCTGCAGGGCACATTTCATGGCTGTGGAGGGTACTACAAAGGGTGTTGTTTGTGTCAGGACTGGTGAAAATCGCTAGGTGCCTTTAGCATATTCCTTTGAACTGAAAGCCTTAGATCGTAAAAAGTAGGAACTAGAACTAAAGGGAATAAAGATCTCAACTAAAGCACAAAAATAGGGAAAGAGAAGATGACAGGAAGAATTGGTTCATTCATTCAGGCTGAATTTGTGAGTCCCTGGGTGTTGGGTCTCACGCTGGAGACATGGCAAGGCAATAAACATGTTTGAGAGTTTGGACTTAAGAAAGAGAAAGAAGATAGAAGGTGTTGATAGAAAGGCTTCTAAAGTTCATATTTTTATACAACATGGTTTAAGTAGAAATGAAATGACCTAGACGGGGGTAGGCAAACATTTTCTGCAACAGGCCAGATATTAATGTTTTTAGCCTTTGCAGGCCTTAAACTACGCAACTCTGCCATTCTAGCACCAAAACAGACATTGTCAACGTGCAAATGATTGGGCATGGCTGTGTTCCAATAAAACCTTATTTATAATAACACAAGGTGGCCTGGATTTGGCCTGCTGGCCATAGTCAGCTGACTCCATCTCAGACTACTCTGGCTGAATATCAAGCCTCAGAGAGGCCTGAGCCCCCTTCCCTGTTCCTAGACAGAGACCAGTGACAAGAGGGTAGCAATAACTGAAGAGCAGCATTCATTGTGCCACATGGGAGTAGTAAAGATGAGTCTCGTGAAAGCTAGTGCTCTGCAAGATGGTAAGCGGTGTTGCTTGAAGAAGATTTCTGTGGTTAAGTAAGTTTGTTAAATATAAGAAAGTCTTGGAACTTACAGCTTTTGAAATGCATTGAGAATCTCAAAGAGCGGTTGTAGGAGACGGTATTTTCCAAACCTGCTCATTCATAGAAGCTTTTTGTACTCATGCCTATTAGCATCTTTGGGGGTGTGGGGGAAAGAGAGAGAGAGAGAGAGAGAGAGAACTTTCCTACAAACCTTCTATATCTTCTGACAGGGAATGGCGAATTGCATCTCAATTTATCTGCTAATTCCTTGGAAGATTTCAGAAACTTGTGTTTAAGCTAGTCACCAATCTCTCTTATTACACCCCCAAAGCTGAGTAATGGCTGTGAACCCAGGGGCCAGATGCAAGTAGACAGACCAGACAGGAGGTGGCCTATTGGTTTGAGGTGAGAGATCCTCGGAAGAGTCCTCCTAAGAAATTTTATCCCCACTGTTGTGTTATCGGTGTGTGAGATGCTGCGATTACATATTTATTGCTTTGTGTTAAGTACTATTTTTTAAAATAAAATACCAGATTGCACTGGAAGAGAGAGTGCACACTCCAGCATTATCTTATTTGTGTTAACTAAGAGAAACGTGGAAGCCGGAGAGCTCTCCCAAGAAAGTAACTGTGAGGAAAGGGGAGAGAAGGGAACAGTATGCTTGGAAGCTCAGAGGTAGGGGTACATTAGAGGTAAACTCTGCCTGTTTCACATTTTTGCCTAAGATTGATGTCCTGGGGAAAAAAGAGACAGAATTCTGTGCCCGATGATCTCTCTGTTCATTCATAAGGGTTCTTAACTTTACAATCAAATCAAGCGATTAACGGGGCCTAATTAGGTCTTCAATTCATTGAATAACTTTATGATTTTAGGAAAAAATTAAAATATTTGGTCAACAGAGTAGTGCTATATATACTAATTGGTTTGGGAAGCAGGGAAAGCCCTTACCTAACCAACCACTCAACAAAACCTAGAGAAGATATTTGGACTGATGGGGTCGACCCTAGCGCGAGGAAGCTGGGCGCTGGTCTGCTCACATCTACGGAATAACCTGGGCTTGCTCCAGACACCTGCACCTGAGACACTTCATTGTCACGATCGTCTCGGTGACGATTATTTGATTTTGTATCCACACACTTTCAGACTTCCAAAGAACCTATTTCTCTCTCAAAAAGGGGCCAGGATCCTCCTCACCGCTGGAGACCACCAGAGCTAACATCTCACGACGTTAGTGGAAACCTCACGATGACAGGTCAGGCATTTTCCGGGAACTCCCGCTCACTGCGCTTCCTGATGAATTGTCATGCCCTTCTGAGAACGTCACCCATCAGTCCTCTGAAACAGAGGATCAGATAACCAAGTCATGCTCAGCTGATCTGCCAGCCGATAACCGTGAACTTTATCGAGGCTGCCTGCCCACAAGTCTTTTGAGATGAAAACGGCCAGCGTGTGAGATAATGTGCGACTTCATGACTTTCAGCGTAGTCATGGTTTCCTCGGCCCACACAGCCAGCGCCGTCATCTCTGTCTTCGTCAGCATCCTATCTGCACATTTCATCCGTAGCAGCCAATGCTGCTATGCCAGAGACGGTTACAGGACGCCTCGGTGCCAGAGACATGGTAAATGTCCAATAGATGCGAGAGCATGAGGTGAACAGTGATGTCCAGAGCTATGCGCGGCGGTTTAGGCAACCTGCTTCCGCAGACTATCAACCTATCAACCTGCTTCCGCCTTTGCTATCAACCCAGAGTAGCATCCTATTAACACACATGGACAGCCTGATTAAATAAGTAACAACGTGGGGGTCCAGAGAGGATTCGCCATGAAGGTTTTGTATCTTATTGTTCTTACTGTGACCCATGAGCATTGCTAGTAAATATTAAAAGAGCTAAAAAAGGGGGAGTGACATATTGTTAACTCTCACAGACGAGCATGTAGTTGGTTTCTGTAGGAGAGTGGTCTTGAGGCAAGTAGCAAGCACTCTGTTAGGTGCTGTGCCTAGCAGATATATTTTCTAGAACACCTGTTTGGGGTGTGCTAGAGTGACAGTACAGCAGAAACCGCGGGAAGGAGAGTTAAAGGATTTTTTAAAATTCACCTTCTAGGCAGAGGATCTGGTACTAGGGAATTGCAGAGGTGAACTTCAGGGAATGGTGTGCTAGTTTGATTTTCTTATCTGGGGTGACGATGTTGATAATATTACTGGTAGTAACAATAACAGTACTTGTAATAAGCGTTAGTATTTATCAAGAGTTCGCAGTGTGCTGGGGAGCCGTGAACATTGCTTCACGTGTATTATTTCATTTAATGCCTACAACAACCAAGCCCGTCAGGTAACTGCTGTTACTACAACAAGGAAGCTGCGGCCTGCAGTTAAGTAAACTGCCCAAGGCCGCACAGCTTGTTCAACACGGGGCTTTGAACCAGATTCTGGAGCTGGACCGTGTGGGTTCAGATCAGATCAAGACAGTTTAACGTTCAGGTCGAAATAAATACCATGCGAAAACAGCAGAAAGATAACACGAATCCCATTTCTCTCCAAATGTCTTTGCTTTAATTTTCTTTCAGCCCACTGTGGCCTGTGGGTTAGGTCTGGCTTGCCCCCTGTTTTCACGGGGACGGGGAGCTAAGAATGGTTTGTGCATTTTTAAATGGTTGGGAAAAAAAATCAAAAGAATATATGTAGACACAGAAAAATGGTATGAAATTCAAATTTCAGTTGTCCGTTAATATAGTTTTGTTGGAACACAGCAAAGCCCAGTAAGGACTAACAATAGCACAGTCAAGCGGTTGTAACGGGAACTGCACGGCCTGCACGGCCTGCAACATCCGCTGTCTGGCTCTTCACAGAAAAAGCTTGCCCTCCTCTGCTTCTGATCACTCATACTACAGTGGTTAAGAACAAAGGCTTTGAAGTCAGACTGCTGGGATTCTGTCTCCCTCCCTTGCTATATAAACGTGGGAAAAGTTGTTTAACCTTTCTACGCCTCGGTTTCCACATCTGCAAAATGGTGATAACGGCACCAAAGAATTGTAGTAAGGATGTTAAACGAGAGAATCCACAAGGAGAGTTTAGAACAATGCCTGACACATGGTTAGTGCTCAAGCAAATGTTAAGGTATTGACTTTAGGATGTAAGTTTTTCCTAGGACAGGTGTTTATCGCACCTGTTAACACCTTGTAGCTCCCTCACTGGGTAGTTAAACTAAGGCAGGTGCGTCTCTCCTTGACCTAATTCGCTTTTCCCTTATCAGAGCCGGAGTGGTTTCCCCCGGCTTCTCTCGCCCCAGGTCAGGGGCAGGCAGTGCACACGTAAGGGGGCCTCCCGCCCACCTCCACACGTGCACTTGGCTCCATCCTCATGGGCTCCCGTCGCCAGTGGAACTGTTTGGTGGGTGTGAGAAAAGCCCTGTGAACTTGGAGGCGGAAGCATGACTTGGTAAATGTGTTCATGATCTCCAAAGGCTGGAAGCCTTAAGAGACTCAGCTTGGGTCTAGAAATAATCCTGAAGGCAATGAGCCGTCTTATGACTGAGTGGCGTGGGCAGCTGTTCTGTGACTTGGTGGGACTTGGTCACCAGCTAAGCCATGGCAACTCTGTTGACTGTCATTCTACCTTCGGGGGCTCCTTACTTCATCAGCATGACAGGGGTGGGGACAGAGGGAAGGGACAGCCGGCAGAAGAGTGGGACGTGGCACCCAAATCCAGCGGTGCCTACAGTAGAGTGTTGCAGGGGCCAAGTCCAGTTATGATGTCGCCGTGGCGTGAAGAGCACATGGGCCATGGTGTTTGCACCAAAGAGGATTTCCTCTTCCTTAGAGCTCCCGAGACAGGATCTTTCTAGAGTGTTATGAATCTGATCCTTGAGCAGGGGAAGCACTTGGTGTGACTATTTCAAAATAAGTGGTGAGCAACTAACTGGTCAGTGTGTTAGGACTGCTCAGGCTCCCAAAGCTGTAGTGAACTATTGGAATTCACTATTCAAAACCCACTGTCTCCATTTATTCCTTGCTTTGTTCCATCTTTCATGTTGTTGTTCATGTTTGCTTCACACTGGAGTAGAAATGGCAGACCTGGGTTGACGGGTCCTCACTTCTCATTTGATGGCTGACCTTCAGTGCGATTTTCAATTTTTGAGATTGTCAGTTCACCTCTTTTTATTCTTTAAGGAGAGAAAGAAATATAGTCAGAGGCATTGTGGTTAAATGCATGGATTCAAATCCAGTTTATTCAATGCACAGAATTAGGATCTTGAATCAAGAAACTCACCTTTCTGTGTCTCAGTTTCCCCACCTGTAAAATGGGCATATTAGTTGTCTCACCCACATAGGATAGTTGAGGGGACTAAGTGAGCTAACTAATTTAAGTAGAATGTTTAGAGCGGTAAGTGTTGTCACGCTGTGTGCTACTGTCATCATTACATAAGGTCATTCTGCTTAGCACCGAATATGTTATTACAACGAATCCCCCTGGCGGTCCTCTGAGATAGGTATTAACCCAATAGACGGACTCCCAGCCCTGTGAGGTTGAATGACTTGCTTAAGGTCACAGCTGACGAGTGAGGGGGCTGCCATTCAAACCCAGTCTCGTTCACTGTAGAGCGCATGCACTTGCTGAGAATACTCTCGCGCTTCTGAGACCTGTGGATTCTCTACTCAGACTGGGTCTAATCATGCAAGTTAGGTTAATTATTTGAATAATTAATAAGGTAGCCCACTGTCGCTTGAATATTTTCAGGTGGAGTATTTCCTTTTCCTTCTTCTTATTAAAGAGTTAAAATGTGAAGTCAAGGAGCATACGTGTTTACGAGCAAGCTACACGACTCTTACGACTGGGTTTTGAGGTTTGGTTTTTTCCCCTACTGCCAGGCACTCAGTAGAAAAGCTACAGAGGTTTTCCTTCTTATCCCTCCCCTGTGAGCGCCAAGGGAGTGAGCCGCCGGGAGCTTGTGGCTCAGAGTGAGTGTGTGGCCACGTGGAACCTGTGATTGTGTATTGGTGGGGGTGGGAGTGGGAAAAAGGGAAAAACATAATTAATTGTTACCAGAGGGAAAAGCTGAACTGGGTGGAGGTTTAGAGTGATTCACCTGGATCTTTGACTCAAGTGACTTAATGAGTTTCTACAACGCCTTCTGATAAACGTCCGGCCAAGGAGACTGTGTTTTGCCCAGGGTGTAACCACCCCACGCTTTGATTGCTGTTTGGAAGCGGTGACTGCCATTTTGCAAAGCGATGATTCAAAGATTGGAAAGTAAAGGGGAAAGGCCTCACCTTAACTGGGTTGCTGGTGTAGGATTCCACATGGCCCAGGCTGATTAACCCATCAAGAGTAAAAAAAAAAAAAAAAATGATTGAAAAATACCAGAGGCTAAACTATGTTCTAAAAGCAGGTGAAACAGCCCAGAAGGTAGAGAAACAGATCAAAGTAGGGAAAACAAGCCTTTGCTATTAAATCGTCCAAACCAAACAACAAAACCTGGGTGTTGGCAATCGTGGAGTTGCCTTTCGATGAAGATGATGGATTTAACACATCTGAGGGTTCACAACGAGATGTGTTAAGTCACGGTGCCTCCTGCTGTACTGGCAACCACTTAGTGTACCGAGCTTGGGGGAGACAACCTCTGCTCTGGAGTTTTATGCTGATTTTTTTTCTATATTTAATTTCATTTGGCAAATGTCCAGAAAAGGAAAACCAGGTGGTCCTACCTCCTGGAGGTGCTTTTCTAAAGCAAAACAATTGTGTTAGATCTTTTCTTACAAGCTCCATTGATTTGTCAAAAAAAGTCCAGACGTATTAGCATGATGTACAGAATCTTTTACAACGTGATGATGGCTAGTTTTTCACTTTGTATCTTATCACTTCTTCCTGGGAACTCTATACTCCAACCACACTGGCATAGGCGACCTTCCCAGGCTACCACGAGATTCCTTAGGCTTTTGGCCTCTATGCACAGAAGGTATCGGTGGTGCCCTGGGCAACTTTAGGATCTTGACACAGCACTTGGAGCGCAGCTGTGGTTTATTTGTTTCCAATATAGGAATGAAGTAGTAAAGCATCGTGGTGAACAATACACAGTCTCATCAGTAGTAACATAAATGAAAATCAGTCAAATTTCAGGTATCTTCATAAGACAATTAACCTAGCAAAGCAAAGGAACATAATTTTTAAGAATCACTGAAGGCCAGGATACAGGAGAATGTGCGTTTATAGCTGATGCTACTGGTGGAATTTACGAATCGGTTTAATTTTGCCGCCCACAAACCTGGAATGATGGAACCAGAGCAGTACATTTTTCTAGACCTGGATCCGCTCATTCAATCATTAGGTGCACAGAAGAGAGATTCAAGTAAAGTTATCCACAGCAGAGCCACCTGTAGGGCCCTTGTGTTTTAAGCTATTCAAACACTCCCAAATTAGGAAATATATAAGCTAGCTACAGTATTACAGCGCAAATGGATACCACGCAGATTAAAAATGAGAACGGCATGACTGTTGTACAAATATATGAAAATAAGGGAGATCAAAGTGATTTAGGATTTGTAAGTTTCTATTAACCTTTAAAATTTGTGAGTACTTTAGCTTGTCATTTAAAAATATATCTTCAAAAGTTATTTCCCCAAACAAACACACACGCACACATTTTTACCAGCCGCATTATTACTTAAATGCTGTCAGTAAAGAAAGACAAGAAGAAATCTCTTGGTGGTGGTTGTAGTTACTCCGTCAAGCGGTAGTTCTGGGATTAGGTGGATGGTGGCGTTGGAACAAGGGAACATTTGGAACACAAACCCCACCACCTGAGGTTGTGGCTGAGGCAGTGTCTGTCTGTAAACAATCAAAATAAAATAGAATCAACTTTACCGATTTTGCAGTTCAACCTCCTTATCTGCTTACACCCTCTTTTCTCATATATATGTTTGCTTCAGTTCCTGGGCATGTTGTACAGAATTGTTTGAATGAATTTAATTAAATATGCTTTTTAAAAATCCACAAATAAACAAAGCAATAGGAATAGATGCAGTGTGCTTTCTTTGAAAGATTTCATGCTTGGCTGAGTATTTGTTTTCTGTTTGGTTTTAGGTCTTCCACATTTGGGGCGAGTGCGCTAGTTTGGTGAGTATTTGCCTGTTTAAATTTGTTCTCAGTAGGGAGCACTGGAATGACATTTCCTAGGCTGTGTGGCAGTGAAACTAAGATATTTGGTGCTCGGGCTCCATCCTCTCTGTCCCCTTTCTTTAAAAACATGTTTCAGCCGTATTCAGGAGATTTGTCTCCATTAGGGTAAGTCAGTTTTGACCCTCTTGGATTGAAGGCCAGATCAGCCATTTGTTTCAGTGACGATCTACCGTTGCATAGAGCTGGTAGGAATCTCCTAACAGATGTTGTTGAAAACAACTTGTCCAGCGTGAAGGAAGGAGCCCGAGATGGAGGAGAAGCACATCTTTGCTCCCACAGTCCTGGCTGGCTGTCAGCAGGGCGCATTCCACCGTGCACGCCTGTCGATAAACACCGGGGCTCTTTGCTAGGAGGCAGCACGAGGAACTCCTGTTAGTGTTACGTGAGAGCGAAGAGAGGAAGGTGTGTGATGAACCGTGATTCACAGGAGCTGGGGATGTGAACATGGGAAGGGAGGACGGCACATCCTAAATAGCCTTTAGCAAGCATCGTCTGACTGTTAGCGAAGGCAGGAAATCTGGGGTAATCGGAGAGTTAGGAAGTGTGCCGCTACCCATGGAGTCTGACGTTGGTGTTAGGAGACACGAAGGACGCATGCCTCGACCCCACAGTATTACCTGTGACATCCCCACTAGTGCTAGAGGATCCACGCTCACATAATAAGTTCATTCAAAAGTGATGCGGATGAGGGACGGACCAGAGCAGACTGATTTAGGAAGATCTCCTGAAATAAACATGATTCATGATATCTCTCGGAACAGAAGAGGTAGAATAGTTTTGGATGAAGAAAAGTATGCACAGAGGAGGGGAGAGTAAGTTGTCTTTTTTTAAAAAAAAATTTGTCGAGAGTGTATCACGTGCCAGACACCACACACAGCACTCGGGGGAAAGGTCACAGACAAGTGGGTGAACACATGGTCCTGTCACGAGGGAAATTTCAAGCCACTGAGTGCATAGGCAAGTAAAGGCAATTCCAAGAGAGTGGAGAATGTCCCTGTGGGCTAAGTGCAGCGTGCTGACCAGCTGATTACTGGGAGTGGGTTAGTAGGAAACTCTTTTAGAGACAGCGACAATGAAGTTGAGGCTTGAAGGAAGGAGAGATGCGCCGTACAGGGAGGATCTGGCTGCCGTGTGGACGAGTGTGGGTGCGCATTTCATCTTAAACCCCCCGGCAGACGGAAAGGGGGCACCAGTGAATGATCGTAAGCCGAGGATTTACAGGACTAAGTTTGCATCTTCAAGGGGTTACTCTGGTTACGGAGCAAAGAGACAGCGGATCTCAGAGAGGCAAACCGGAGGTGGGGAGTACAGTTAGAAGACCGTTGCTGCGATCCAAGCAGTCCATGGGCTAGACGGAGGTTTCCCACACGCAGATGCAGGGATGCGTGGGAACCGGCGAGGTGGACGGGAGACAGAATCAGCAGGGCTTGAGGAAGAGCGAGGCCAAGGCTGACTCCTGGGTTTCTGGTTTGGCCGCTGGGTGGGTGGCCCTGCACACCCGGAGCTGACAACACAGAAAGCATCGCAGGTTTTGGGATGCGAGGGCTGAGAGAGGAGGAGGCAGTACGTTCAGTTCCGGTTTTCTTAAATTGGAGATTCCAGGGAGACAGCTGCAGGGGGATGTCTCAAAGGAAGTAGCGATGAAGAAACGGCAGAGAGCTGGGCTTCTGAAAAGGGGCATGAATTAAACGTGACAAAATGAGTCTAAGGGAAGATTCTGAGGAGAGATGGAGCCCGATTCTGGATTCAGGGCTGTGATTTATGTGAATGTAGGGTTCTTGGAATCCTAGAGAAGAGAGATTGACACTATCCGTGCCTGGCTTTATATTAGTTCCTCAGAATCAGCACTTTAATGAGGCTTAAAGACAAGTTTAGGAAGAAGCAGTGGTGCTATTAGCCTTAAAGCTACCAACGAGGACAGTGAGGGCACCTTGTTTTTGTGCTGTCATTAATTTTACTTCCACCATTAGCTTCTAGATAACTTTAAACTCTCATCTATAAGGTGAGGATAACGATCTGACCCACAGCACTGCTTAAAATTGGTCACAATATACTTTAAAACTATCACCAGTCTGGGAGCTCTTCACTACATTTGATACGGGATTTCTGAAAGTAGCGTTTCTTCTGCCCAACCGTGACCGTTCCTATTTGTAAGATGCGTTGTACAAATACCTGCAAAGACATTACATCATTTCATTCTCACAGTAGCCTAGTGAAACAGGTAAGGGAGTCATTATTATCCTTTCAGTTTTGCAGATGAAAGAACTGAAGCCACAGGAGGTGAAATGATTTGTCAAGATATTAATAAATCACTTTCTACTAAGCGGCAGATTTAGAAACCTATCTCAGGCATTTGGGCTGCGAACATGATTACAGTTTTTACAGGTATTCCACGACAGTCCATCCCTTTATCGTTGGATTCAGATTAAATGATGGGACTAGATCAGTTAGACTATTCGGCTAACACATCAGAGGTCCACGGGAGAGAGATAAAGACAGATATATGACATTGTTGGAACTGAAAATCTCCTTGAGGCATATAGAGTAGAAGTGCGTGGTCATTTAAAAATAGTAATAAAGATATAAAATGAGAGAAACGATCCAAGAGGTCTTACAACATGGGGACCTTTCAACTACAGCTGGCGAGGTGGGATTCAGAGAGGAAGTCCTTTGCAAAAACTTCAGGGAGGAGGCATGACATGAATTTAGCCCAGGAGATAACCACAGAGAAAAAAATCAAAGCAGTCCAGGCCGGGACAGGCAGGAGACAATGGCAAAGAGAAGAGAAGGTCAGGATTTGCTTGGCAGCGAGTAGCCCAGGGTGGCTGGAGCATCAGCTACTGCAACAATGAACGCTGTGTTGAAAATGCTGAGAGGGGCAGGTAGTGAAGAGCTTTGAAATGTCAATCTAAGGGAGTTAGTAACTTTGTTTTTACCTGAATTATTTTATCACATTAGTTTTTTTTTTTTTAAATCACATGGTTAATTCAGTGGAAGATTTCTGAAATTTCATCATACGGACTGATTAATTTGTTAAAAATGGATAATTTGTTTTTGTTCAGCTTCTTAGCCACATTTAGGGAAAATCTTCCTGCTCTGTCAGAGATCAACTACATTTCAGTAATTAAAGTTTAACACAGAACTGATGTGCTATTTTCTACCAAATTGCTAAGGTTTTCAGAAAGCAGTTTGCTGAGGACCTTTGGAAAATGTTTTATCAGCTACCGGAGATACACCCGTCAGACTTCTTCTGGGACTTTCCTGAGAATTTCCTTGAGGTTACATCTCATTACATTCACTGGATCAAGCACTAACACATTGACAAAGACAACTTTTCCCAACAAGATAAAACCAACGTCAAAAGCTGACAAAAGAGTCAAAGTGTGGCAAGTCTTTGGCATATAGTTACAGAAGATTATCACATCCAGTGTTTAAATTCACTTGTTTAAAACACACACACACACACCAGCACTTAAGGCAGCTAAAGGTGAAGCTACTTTAAATCTTATCAAAACCACTATCAGGAAAAGATGACAAAAAGTACTGTATGTTTACTGATAGCTTTAGTCTCTATTAATGTTTGACAAATTATATAGCCAGTAGACAACTTTGGGTTATCTCTTGGAGATATCAATGATACTACAATACTGGAGATGGCTTAGTCTGAACAGTGACAAGAAGCTAAAAGCTTCTGTACTGACACATGATTATGTAACATTCAAGGTGTGCCAAAAACTTCTAATCAGGAAGAATGCATTCTGAGCAGCGAAAGGGAAGATAAATTCCCCGCGCTGGCATGGACTCTGAGACACGCATCAGGAAACACGTGTCGCGGGCTCGTGGGAGCTCTGTGGTTCTTCTTTGAGAGGAGTTTACTTCCCAAGTAGACCAAGGTTTGCCTCTTACTTGGGCGAACTGAGTCAGGGGCTCTTTTGCAAGTAAACCGAGTTGAAGAAGCATCCGTCTAGACAAACGGCTAATCCTCCTCCTTCCACGACTGGGTTTGCAGTTGTGTGAAACGGAAACTTTCCTTGTTACTTAAGCACATTGGTGAGGGGCTTTCTGTCGCCTGCTACTGCAAATGCGTCACAGACATTTCAAAGTTGCCAGCGGAGTGTGAGGAAGGGCGTGCTCACTTGTTTTCTCTTCTCTTCTATCTTTCTAGTGGGATCTGCAGTGCAGGGAGGAGCAGAAACAAATTGTTATAATAAAAATGGCAAAGTGGCAAAGCACTGGTCAAGGAGGCAGAAGCCTGGACTCCAGCCTGGTGTGGTTATGGGCTGGGTGGCGTTATACAAACCACGTAACAGCATGAGCTTCTCCTTTTCTCTTTTAAATGGGTATAACAATACCTGCCCCACCTGCGTGAACAGAATTCCTGTGAGAACAAAATAGGATAATTTAAGAGAAACTGCTTTGAAGATTACAGGCCTAATGTAAGGCATTTTGAATGTTCATTATCTATTTCTGTGAGACATTCTCTTTAAATATGTATCTTAACTAAATCCTCATGGCGAACCTTACAGGCAAGTTGTGATATCCCCAGTATACAGGTGGAAGAAGGTGAGCCTCAGAGCCTAAATAATGCGCCTCTGAGACCACACAGACGGTAGATGCTAGAAAGGGAATTCCAATCTGGGTCTGTCCGACTCCAAACTTGTTCTTCACCCATGATGCCTCTGATGTGGTGTGTCGAGCTATGGTTGGGAAGACCTGTCAAAATCCTGGATGCAGTGAAGACAGGCACCAGGATTGACCACTGCGTCTTGAACACTTCCTCTCTCCCGGCACCGTGCTCTGCTCCCACGACCTCCTTCCTGCCGCTCAACAGCCCTGGGAAGTGAGGCATTATTACGCACGGTATGGATGAGAGAATGGGGTGCACAGATGTTCCAGTGTCTTGCCCAGCGCTGCGTAGCCGGCAGGTGGCTGAGGCAGGATTCAGAGATTATTCTAGGTCTCCTTGAGTCTGAATTTCTGAACTCATTACGTTTCAGGGTGGAGAAGAAGCCAAAGAAAGCAAGCACGGCTACTGGGGGGTAAACATGAGTGCGGCCGGATGTCGAAGTCAAGTTGGTACAGGACGGCTTCACTGCAGGGCCTCTTGGCCACCTGGCTTGAAACTCTCTCTGTGTTGACCTCCCTCTCAGGAGACAAGAACCATCCTGGGCAGCCTTATCCTGTTTGGCATGGCCAGAGCGGCCAAGCCCGGGGACGTCTGGGGAGAGACCTCAACAATGTGCAGTGTCCTTCTGCCCCTGAGAAAAATAACCAGAAACTGATAATCCCCGAGCCTATGAAATGCTCCTAATTTTTTGACAGAAATAGTTGACTGAATGCAATTCCAAAGTTTCAATGACTTGGAGTCAGAGCTGTGCGCACGTACGTTACTCAGGGACGGCAGTGGTTTACTCTCTTTCCCTCATGACAGACTGTTGGCAATCACTCTGGCTCACAGGTGTTTTTCTTCCCACATTCCTTTTCCTTCCTAATTTGGGTGACTAATTTGCTGTAGTCTGAGAAATCAGTTAAACACGGTCGTTAGAACTGCACGTGAAATAGGCATCAGTGAAGCCCGTGCCACCAGCAGCGTGGGGGGTGAGCACTGCTAAGTGAGAGCTCACGGGGGCTCCGTGCTGCAGAGACGTGGGCAGGTTGGGCTGTTAGCTGCATTCCGTGCGATGGAGTGAGGAATTCGTTCGGTCGCCGGTCTGACCCTCTCATGCCCCCACGTGAGGAAACGGTGACTCACAGCTCCTGACACTGGCTAATATTCACGGAGCGCTCGCGGCCGTCCAAACCATTCTTTACACGCGTTGTCTCCTTTGCCCCTCCCCACAGCGTTATGGGCTAGACACTGTTGTTATCCTCATTTTACAGATGAGAAGACCGAGGTCCAAGAAGGTTAAGGAACTTGTCCAAAGTTGCGTAGCTGTGGAGTGGTTGAGGAAGGATTCATATCAACACAGCCTGGCAGAGTAGGGTCCCTGCGACCTCCCTGGGCGACTGGAAGTGACTTGTCTAAGGCCAATCAGGAAATCAGAAACCAGGGAAGGGTAAAGATGAAAATTCAGGCCATGTGATTATCAGCCTGGGTGTCGTAAACTGTGCCCTGACATCTAAATCAAGTGTAACCGCACACACACACACACGCGCGCACGCACAGAGTCATGCTGGTTTACAAACTTTTCTGAAGTTGTCTTTCAAATTACTTGTTTTTATACCCTGTGCCCCCCTCCCATTGCCTTATAATACTTTTTAATACCAGCAGGTGTAGGGCAGGGATGGGGATTTGGGCTGTTTAGGATTCTCTGGTAAAAATTACACTGAAGTTTGCAACTCTGCAAGGTTTCATTTTGTGCGATCAATATTTTGCCTTTGTCTCCTGCAAATTTCTTTTCCCATCATTTACTAGTGTTAGAGTTTTGCAAAGATTTCCAGTAGAATATTTATTTGTTCACATTTAAGATGTGCACCAAAATATTATTGTTTATATTAGAAAATGCTAGCTTGATGAAAAAAACAATACTGGCTTTGGGGAAAAAAGGGTTAGTAAAACCTCCAATTAAGTCACCTCATAAATGAACGGATAGAGTTCTTCTCTTGGGCTTGTGGGATTTCATATACTGTGTGCTGCGGGAGGGAGACAGATTTTTTTCTGTCCTCCTTGAGTGATGTCTTTCTCAAGCAGGAGCTCCTGTGGCCCCCAGCAATGTGCTTTCATTTATCAGTTCAAAAATGTGTAAGAAAGTGCACATTTGCAGCATGGCTGGCAGTAGCATAGATTTCCGCATGGCAGCTAGCCCAACAGAGAACAGGTCCTTGGCTGTATCCGTTGTGGCTCTTGCATCCCTCTCTCCCCTTTTCCCTCCTTTTCTACCTTGCCCAGGTCACATTTACATCTATACACAGTTCTGTTTAGGTGTCGACCCCTTAAACATAAGTATTGCGCTCTAGAATGCATTTGCATGTATTTCTTCATAGCTCTTCTACATGCCCACATAGACATAAATGCTCATACAAACTTACAGGCACATGCATAGATCCATGTTGGACAGACACAAACACACACAGACACAAATTACAGAGATACACAGAAATACACAGATACCTGCAAACACACACACCCACAGACACACTCATAGACACACAGACAGATGCACATATATTTGGACACAGACATGTGCAGACACATACAAATTCAGACACACACACTAATACACACATAAAGAAAAAGACGCATATACGTGTGTGTGCCCACTCTATTACATCTGTGTTGGTCGCTGACTATTCAAATGAAAATTTTCTCTGTCTTGGTTGTGGGAAATGGTGGTGGTAGACAGACATCAGGATGTGTGAATTATGTTCTGTGTAACCATTTACCTTTTGCACTGTGATTTTATATTCTGTGCATCATCAATAGTATGTAAAACACCCTCTCTGACTGTCCCTGGAACCCAAGTCCTCTGCTCTGTGACCACTGATGTGGCGCTTCAGCACCGTTTCAGAGGCAGAACAGGAAGTCACTGTTGGAGGAAGGGGACAAACACCTGGTCTCTTCCTTTGCAAATCCGGGAACCACATTCCTTCACATGCTTTGACTACCTGCTGTCCCTTCTCTAAAGGAGGGACAGGGGAGGAGGGAAAGAGAGAAAATTAGGCTGGCAGAGCAGACTCCTCAGTAGAAATATGCTCCAATGGTTCGCAAATATATGGAGTTACAGTTACTGGTTCATAAATGTATTTGGATGCATCTTATCTAATTATAGCTGCATGGCTATACCTTTCTTCTTTCAGTCAGCGTGTCTATCCAAGTTTCCACCTCTGTATCTGCTCTAACAGATCTTTCTAAAATAACGTTCACCATCACATCCAAGGGCTTCCTTTGAAACCTGATTATTAAGGCCAGGGCCAGGGCGTACGAGTTTATGTATTTGCTCTTTCCCAGTCAAAGTTCTGTTCAAGATATCATTTCATAGCACTGGGGTTTGTTTTGACGGGAGAGTGGGAACATTTATTTGCTTTCTGAAGTGAGAGGAGACACCGAGGTGCGAGACAGATCTGACAGTGAGAAACACATGGAGAAAATCCAATAACAGTTATAAATATTAGCTACTGTTATTGATCATCTACCATGCATCAAACTGCACACCATGGACTTTGCATTCATTATCTGAATCCTCCCGACAGCTCTGTCAGGCAGGGCTGTTACTTCCATCATGTGGATGAGGAAACTGGGACTCAATCCTTCATGGATATGAAACATATGTTTCCAAATGAGGCTTTAGCTATAGAAAATTTGACACATGAATTCAGACTCTTAGAATTTAATCTGGATTTTGGAAAATCATTCCTCAACCTCATTTTTTCCCACAACTCTTTTGTATTTAGAGTTTTACTGGATCAGATTTTATAAACATGCTGATTGCAACAGAACTTTTACTAAGCAACGGCCCTTTGTTGCTTTCAGTAGAACGCAGGGGTTAAGAGTGTAGATTTGGAGCCAAACTGCCTAGATTTCAATTCTAATGATGCTACTTACCTGCTCTGTGACCTTGGACAAATCAATGAACTTTTCTGGGCTTTAATGGCCTGGTCTGTAAAATGGGTAATTATGTATAGCACCCACCTCACTGACCGTGATGAGGATTAAATGAGTCAACGTGGGCAGCTTTCTCAGAACTTTGCTTGGCATATGGTAGGCAACACATTAGGTCTGTTATTACTTTACTTCCACTCACCATTTTTGGTTCCTTATTTCCTTACATGCTACTCGAATGTCCCTCTTCCAAAGGTAAATGTGAAGAAGGAAAAAAGCATGTCTTTAATACGTGCCTCATTGGATTGAATGCTCAGTCACTATTGAGAACATACCCCTTCACTGTAAAAGGAAGGACTAAAGAAAAAGAGCTTCTGGTCCCAAAGGGCCCCTTAATCTCAGACACAGCTGAGTAGCTAGATTATCGAGTTGAGGCTGTGAGAATAGTGGAAGCAACAGGAGTGTCCCGGGCCATTTCATTGCTTTTGTTAAATAGGATGAAAGTTGACCAACTAACAGCCTATGGCAATAGGTTAGTCAAAGTGAGACTTGACTAAGAGGCTGATCATAACAATGTAACGAGAAAAACGAGCAAGACATTTGAATGGTGAGGTTGTGTGGGTGGCAGGCTTGTTGTTGAGGTAACTGATGTTATAACTTTATTGCACTATTATTTCAGTCAAGTGAAATATTTCTATGACAAGCCAAGACAGCTCTGAAACAATACATGGTTACTCTTTTCTTTTCCTTTCTTTTCTTTTCCTTTCCTCCCTCCCTTCCCTCCCTCCCTCCCTCCCTCCCTTCCTTCCTCCCTCTCTTCCTTCCTTCCTCCCTCCCTTCCTCCCTCCCTCCCTTCCTTCCTCTCTCCCTCCCTTCCTCCCTCCCTCTCTCTCTTCCTTCCTCTCTCTTTTCATTTCTACCTCCCTCCCTCCCCACCTCACCTACCTTCTCCCTTCCCTCTTTTTTCCCTCCCTTTTGTCTTCCTTTTTTTCCCCCCTCCCGACTTCTTTTTCTTATTTTGGGAAATCAGTTTTTCTTTTGTAACAGCCATTGCAGCGACCTTGGTAACCCATGATGCACTGTGGGCAGTGGTAAGTGTGTGGGTTTCCATGTGCCACAGGGATTAAAGAGACATTCCTGTCAGGGCTGAACTGTGGAAAATGTATGGTGGATAAATTGTCTGAACTCATTAAAGCAATGTAAGTAACGAGCAGAGAATTGTGGAGGACGTGTGGGCTAAAATGGCTACGCATAACAAAGGAACTTTTTAAAAAAATGACATGTTGAATGTAATCTTCACTTCTTCATTAACTTTGTTTTTATGAATCTGCACTGACTTGTTAGAACTACCACTACTGCAATGTCGGAATGGTATACAAAGAAAAACAAAGCGTAATTATTCACCGTGCTCAGAGACTTCTGAGACATCCTGCCTCGTTTTTCCCATAGAAGTCAGCAAATTCAGCACCAGACATTCTGACAGGGAAAGAATAAATCAAACGAAACAAAATAACAACGTCTTTTAAGGTTTGTTTCTATTGCCCCTTCCTCTACCATGATGACCTCACCTCTTGGTTTTTCTTTGGTTAGAAAGTATCTTAAATGAATTAAAGAGAGTCAAGAACAATAAGATGCCGGGGCAAATTCTGACATCAGAAATAATGACTGACTCACCTCCAAACTCCCTCAGATCTGGAACTCGGCATCTAAGATTTATTTCTATCCCAGTCATCTCAGGAGCCTGTGATCTTACTTTCCGTAGAAATCCTGTACGATGTATTTATTGCTATAGTTATGACTTAAGTTTTTTACCTCTTGAGGGTCAGGTTTTTTTTCCTTTTTGGGCAAAGGTTTTCTCATGTTTAAATCTCATTTACTCATGGAGATTATAAACTCCTTGAAGGCTGGACTGTATCTTACACCGGTGTTTCTCCTTGTGGCAGTCTCCCATATATAATAACAGGTTCTCAACAGGCATTTGTTGCCTGATGGCTGGTATGTTTTGAGCCTTTTGCTCACCTGGGTTTGTACTCAGCAACAGAAGGGGAGTTGCTCTTTTGCAGGGGCTGCGTGGCTGCCAGTAACTGGGCATTTTTTGTGTCAACAAAAGGAGGAGACGCTAGGTCTCGTTTCTGATTCAAGCTTCCCCTTGTCCTGGCGATGGGAAGTTGCATTTAACCGAGCTATTGCCATTTGGAGCAATTCCAGGTTTGTTTTACTGGGGGGCCGGGAGAAATCGCGCTCACGTCTATACATTCTCACTGAATTTACAACCTTGCCTTGTTCACACCAGGGCACGGTAGGGGCGAGGATAGAGGGAGGAGGATAGACAAAGAACAAGCTTCTTGGGTTGTTATCTGGTCTCACTTTCCCCTCTCCTACAGCCAAATGCAGGGAAATGAGAAAGAGGCAGACATTGCTTGAGGGTGAACTTTTTATAGTGGTGGATGAGGCTCTCTGGAGGTCTAAAAACGTTTTCCCTATGTATTAGGAAAGGAAAAAAAATGGAGAGGCAGCTACGTCTTTTTTTTATCCTTTATTTGAAGATTAAAAGTTAAGATGCTACCATTAACATCAACCTATGCATATCATCTGTACAATTTTCCAGACTCTTGCTTTTAATTTTAAAGCCAATCTTTGAGTGGGGATGTTCAATCTCATATGACACGGAGGTGACAAATAAGCAAATGGCCAAGGTTGAATTTATCACTGAATTTTCAGGTCATGTGCTAACCGTTCCAGGTATCTGATTCCAAAGCAAATATATCTGATTCCAAAGTAAAATATCACATAGCTATTAGGATCCCCCTGAGGCGTTTAAGCTAAGTGAAAGGGCAAGCAATGATCTGTTGCACAGATTGCCACTGCAGTCCAAGTCACTAAAATTTCTGGAGGTAAAAATTTCATTTTGTGACCTCTGCATTAAATTATCCATAATGGTTTTTTCCTTGGAAATTTAATTGAATCTATAGATAAAACTAATAATTACGGTAATTACTGTCCTCTCCATAATAGTTACTGGGTCTTCCTGGGATATTGAGCAGACCGAGTCATCTGAAAACACCTTCTGGCTCCTGTGACTATGGTCAGCTCCCTCTGCCTCAGTTTCTGTGTTTGTAGTAAGGTGATATGAAGCTATTGGTTTATTAAATATTACTGTCATTTTGATTCATAAAAACAGCATTACTACAATGAATGGTAGTAATAATTTATTTATTCAGAAGACTTCTATGGGCAAAAGCTCTAGAGCATTAATTCCATGTTGAGATGAAAACCTGTTCATCTACACCCCACTACTTCAACGTGTGCGGATTTGGTGGAGATGGTGAATGGGGAGGGACATTTGACCAATGAATGAGACGTATTAGGTCAGAGAAGCTTAAATCATAGAGATTTTATGGACTGACCTTCCTGAACTGATGCTATGCAAACTAGTGCATGGGAGGCCCAGATGACTTCATGGTTTCTATAAAAAAATCAGAGTTATTAATCACTGATGGTGTGTGGTATAGTTGGGTGCAGTTTTCTTAATCAAAAGGTAAAACAAAAATAATTTTTATGTGCTGTTTTTACTGGCATTTCCTGGCTTTATGATGAATATTATTTTCCATACAAAAGTAACAATTTCAGAAACAAAGTACTGTATTTCATGACTTTGCACTACTCCATCTCACTCAAAGCAACACAGTATGTTATGAGCTTTTATCTTGAGAAGTCACATTCTTGGAAGGCTGTTCTACCCCAATATACATTTTGCATAGTCTCAAATCTAAATGACATACACATTTACTACCCTGGGATTGATTTTAATGAAATGCCAAGTAGCTATTGGATAATGAGATATCATTAGGTGATTAAATAATTTTTTTCTTTAATTCAGCATCATTTAAAAATTTTTTGACTGCTATGTTTGAAGTTCTTTGGTTACAACTTTTGACCTAAATAATTCCCTAAAACTTTTGAAATAGCTTTTAAAAATGTTTGTGTGTGTGTGTGCTTATGTGTGTTCAAATTGGACACCAACTACTGGTTATAGTGTTATCTCTAAATCTATAAAACAAACTTCAGAAAGCCTTTAAGTAAAAAGATCACCATGCTTTTTGGGGGTATATAATAAGGATTTCTCTCTCTTTTCTTTCTGGGGCATTTTTTTTTTTCAGTATTGAATCTGTTCAAATGAAGCTGGAATTTGCAAACTTAAACTGGATTTCTCAAATTTTCTTGATCATAAATATCACTTGGAGCACCTAAAAAAATGGAGTGCTTAAATACTGTCTGTTTTTTAAAGATCTTACTTAGAGATTTTGGTCTTCTAAGTCTAGGGCAGGACTCAGGAGGATTCTTAGGATTGAACAGGTTTGGAAACAATGCTACTGAGACATTCTTGGAAATGAGCTAATAGTGCAGAATTAACCAATGAGTTGAGTTAGCCTAAAATAATTTTTAGATAAAGAATTAAATATTCTACACAAATGCCACAACATCAGGGGAAAAAAAATCATCTTTCTTTTGGTCTTGCAAAACCATGCCTTCTAGAAGGGTATCCATTTACAGCACCAAGAACCATTAGACCATGCAACTTTGATTCTCCTTAGAGTTGCTATTGACGGAACAATCTCGGACTGGTTGTCAAAATGACCAAATTCACTTTTTCATTTGTCTCATGGTCCAGACGTGTGGCAGAAATAGACCCAATGGCCGTTTTGAATTTCATCTGCTAGTACTCATGCTTAGTTTATTATTAAGAATATGGACATGCTCTGGGAGGTTTGTTTGCAGAATTTTAGATCACTTCTGAAATTCTGGGTTATCGTGGCTAAGAGTAAAATGACTATGACTGACCGGGCCTGCATGGGTGACTTCGTGAACACGGCCACTGCTGTTCTAGCCTCTCCTCAGCACTTCATTATGAAATAATGACCAAACTTGTTTTTCTTGCCTGAGTTTACCGCAGCCAAGCCCACGTGGCTAGAGACTAAACTGACTTCCTTAACGCACACACAGAAAAGTTTACTGTATGTTTCCTCCTCAATTCCCCCAACTTTATTGGTCTTTAATAAGTATTTTCTCAGAGCTTGGAAGTTTCCAAATATTAAAAATCATTTTTACTAGTGGCTTCCACGGCGCACCTGTGGAGTAGTTCTGTGCTTTCGGTCCTGTTTTTATAGGACGTGTGGGAGCACAGATGCAGAATTTCACTTCTAAGCTTGGTGCCTTGTTCTAACCCACAGGGAGAAAAAGAGAGGGCTCGCCTGCTTATTTATGTTTGATGTTACGCGGGCAGAATAAGTGATGTGGTTCTACATGCATGTGCTTTAATTTCATTTTGTTTGTATCGAGACAGCCTCCTCGGAAAGGTAATTTCTGGTAAGTTTGGGAAGGCAAATTCTCCAACTTACAAGAACGAATGCATTGCTCAAAAACAAAACTAAACAACAAGGACAAACTTTTAAAAAGTACTATGGAATCCCAGTTGTTGCAAATAAGTTCCACAGTGGGATTTTTCAGTTCGGGCATATGACAAATTAGTGTAATTATATAATGACTTGTGTACAACTTTTCTTTACATGGAGGGTGCTTAATTGACTGAAATACAAGCCCGTGATTAAGATCTAAAAATTTTTGCTAAGCAACTTTCTGATTCTTCAACCGACTCCGAGAAGCAATCCTTTATATCTGGCCTATCTGAGCTCTCATAAAAACTAATTGTCACAATTCCGTATGAATTCTGAATATTTCCTTATTTAACCCTTCTCTAAGTCAATAACCTTCTTTAATCCCTTGATTGTGTCACTTATCGGGCATTTGAAAACACGAGGTTAAAGACCAAATAGCATTCTTCATTCCTTTCTTTTTCTTACAACTTAGGATACAGAGCTGTTAGAATATGGAGCTATTAACACTAAGTTAATAAAGAATATACCCAAATAAAGTAGCTTCTCTGGTCAAATTTATAAGCTGATAAAAAGCACAAATGGTCTCTCCTTTCTAATCAACATTTAAATTAATTGGCAGCACTTTCTTGCTCGTTAAAAAATGTTTTCCATAAGAAGCAGTGTATTGTTAAATGAGAGAAAGACTCAAATTACATAAAGACCTGTTAAATCATTTTCATTATGATATATGTTTATTTTTATGTATATGATTTTTTAAAGAAAATTATGTTATTTTCATGATGTTAAAATTGAATTTATTCTGCCTCGACTGGACTAAATTTAACGTTGTTTCATGTGCTTTATGCATTCGGTTGGAAGACACAAAGCCAGTAAATGGGAGCCCAAAGTCAGTGAAAAACCTCCAATACATGGAATTAATGAAAATGGAAAATATTTTTTTAGAGTTAATAACTTTTTAATTAAGAGCATTGATGTCCTTTATCAAAGAAATATAAAAATTTATATTTAGAACAATTTAGTTTCTCTTTTCCTAGTCACTGAGTCCACAGATCAAAAGCAAGTGAAATATGTATTTTCGAGAAATATAAAATTATATGCATGTATCTACATTTTATGTAAAATATGTGTCAAAATAGGTTAAAGGAATTTTAAATGTAACCACACATAGTATCATATTAGTATGTTTTTATTGACTTTGTTTACAAGTATACATATTAGTATATTTTTATTTACTTCCTGCTAATACTATTTTTACTTTATACATTGTAGAAGTGTTTTCTATTTACCTCAAATTATGGATTTTAGAATGATACAATAAGAAGATCTATGTTTTAGTAATTATTCTATCAAAAAACTTTTGATGGTGTTATTATAAGACAAGATAATTTCAAAGAAACGCCAATAAACTTTCCTAAGTGGAGTTTGGTGAGACTTCCATCGGTGAAACAGAGGCAAATTCATTCCACGATAACTTTTAGATCTCGTGTGCTACACGGAGAGTCACTGTTTCTTGTTGCCTGTCTCTCTCTTTTAATTACTATTAATCGTCACCATCATCCTTCAAAAATTGACATTCCTAATACATTGCCTTTTCACAGAACTTTGCTCGTACATCAGCGGATGGGCCTCGGGTGCTGGCCACTGTTCTGCTGCGCAGATCTTCACAGGCAGAGTGGCCCAGGCTCCGGTGGTTTTTGATTCGTGGCTAAGGACCGGCTCACTGTTTAGCATTTTCTTATGCGGCAAAACTTCTGAACTTGTGATTTCATAGTAAACACTTAAATAAGGGCTAATCTTTCTTTCCCTCCAACTGGATGGGGAAAGTGAGAGAAAGAAAACGGAAGTCATTTTCTACTGGGTAGAAAATTGGTGAGTTCGCTGGAACTAGGATGGGCTTCTATGGGCTCCTTCTAAGCTCTTCATTGTACAGCAAAGATAAAGATTTTTAGCTTTAAGGTAGAGATTTCTCCCAATATCATAGGATCTAATTGTTCAATGTATCATTCAAGAATGACAAAATAGAGATATAATTAGCTGTCATTGTAGTCAAATTTATTACTCTTTCTGGTAAGAAGCATATTTATGTTTTTTAGTATCTTTGAAAGTCAGGTCCAGTCTGCGGGAGTGAATTGCAGGCAGATCTTTGGAATGACTGATCATTTTCTGGTGCAAAGGGGCCGGACTTGGAGAGTTAGTTTACCTGCAGTAATAAGCCCGATGGGACGAATCCAAAATGCTAAACACATTTCTAAGGGACCCAGAATGCGAAGTGTAACCAAGATTGATCTGGTAGCATAGCAGGGATTCAACGCACAACAGCAGTGGCACCACCCCAGAAATAAACACATGGAATCCGTCCTAAAATTCTCTCTCAAGGCATGCACATGCAAACAAAGAGAACCCCAAGACTCACAGTTCATTTGAATTCACAAGGGAAAATTTTCGGCATGAATGTTGCTTTGACGTTGTCTTACTGATGCGGAGGGAAGCCAAACCTGTTTTTAATTGCAAAACCAAATGGTTTATGCATGGGCTCTGCCATGCCTGTGCGAACATGTAGCTTTTATAGCCCCCTCCTCCCTCCACGAACGCGAGATGAGGCTTGCCAACGTTGTATTTGAATGTGGTCACGTTTAAAATAGAAGCCTTGCAGGGATTTTCGAAGGTGGGTAGGGTGGGAGGGGGATGTCAGCCTGTCAGAGATGTCACCCTAAGTGGATCTATCTGCCTATACGTTACCACTTGCTAATTATGGATTTGGGTGATAATTGCCATAAGCTTTGCTACAAAATGTGCAATCAAATGCACATTCTGGGGGCAGAGGGTGATGTGTGGAGAGGAATGGAGCTAGACTCTCAGGGCTCGGACTCAATGGACGAAAGCCTGTGCCGTAGAACTGTCTCGCTGTTTAACGTTCTGATGAATACACACATTGTTGTGTGCGTTGGGTTGCTTCAGGCGACATTGCTGGCATTCCATTTCAGGAACCATGCGTGTACATGGAACCAAGGCTGGAGAGAAGTTTCCCTGCAAATGGCCAAAAAGGGCCTTCAGGGATACTCTGGCCTTACGACAGCTGTCCGGGAGAAGACTGATAAAATAAGGAGCTTCCTTGTAAGCAGCAGACCAATCACAGCAAAGTTCGATCCTGGAAAAATTTTGAGATGGGTCTTAAATATTTTTTGTTCCAGAGATGACTGACAGATAAGGAAGAGAAGAACCAGAAAAAAAAAAAAAGAGGCTCATGATTTATGAACGAAATCTATGCTCTCTTGCAAAGGGTTGGCAATAAAAGGTGTAACCTAAAAATAGTCCCTGCTTCTGTGTCCAGTCCTTGATGCCATGGCCACCACCGGCTGTCAACTCATGGACTGCCACTGCCACCTCATCTCTGCCCACAGTCACCCACTCCTCCCTCACCGGCTCGCATCCACACACGTGTGCACACATGTGCACACAAGCCCTCGGCTCTGAATATTAATGGCACACACGGTGGTGACGTGAGTCCGAATGTGGAGTTTGAGAAACCCACCCTCTCCTCAGTGACTAACACTGGCTTCTTGTTTTAATGTTACACTGAAGACTGTGAGTTTTCTTATGGGCAAGGATGTTGACTTGCTTATCCCTCTACCCTCAAAGCCGGCGCTCACTTAAACATCCAGGAAGAAACGATCCCTCCTAAAAATGCCTTCCTCTGAGAACTAGGGCTAAAACAAGAACTAGCCTAGAACTAGTGCTAAGAGAAGCCGAGGACCTGGCTGTCAGGAGTCTCACTGGACATCGTGGCTTGTTGGCACAGGGAGAACCTGTCAGCCAGAGCTGGCAGCGTAATTTGCAGACCCTGGGCAAAATAAAAACGGAAGGCCTCTTGTTCAAAAAAGCAGGAAAGACATGCTGCTAAAGGCACGAAAATATAAAGCTTTTTCTTTTCTTCCATGTACTCACGCTCTCTAGACCAGACGTGGCTTTTTTTCTGTTTGCTATTTAGTGTCATTCTAGGTAAAGAAAATTTTCAATTTTCAATTATAGGCATGGATTTTACTGTTCATCTTTGTATTGTGTAATGCCAGTTTTCTACGCAAATATTAACGTGAGCGTATTTAGTGAGTGTGCAGCATAACCGAAATCGCACTGTGCATGTCTTGCAGCTCGTATACGCGTGTGTAGTTTATTCTTACCCAAACAGGGTAAATGCTGCACAAAACTAACTCGACTGTTTTTATTTTATTTCTTGATATACGCACATTCTGCCAACACAACACGTTTGTCTTGTGCTCTCCTCTGAATTCCCACACACCGTGGGTCATGTGGTGTCACAGATGTTCTGTGTGAATGCGACAAGGAGCACAGAAAACGCATACTGTGTGTATTTTCTCTGCTCACACACATTCTCCATTGTCTGATTGGATGTCACTTACGTGACATCAGTTTGAAAATAAAATCATTAGGGATTTCATGGCAGTGACAGCAGAGCGCTGAGTCAAGGGCAGGTCCTTCCGACGCCGGGATGCGGTGTGATTGCCCAGGTTATGAGCCCGTGCGTGGACCTGGCTTCGCTGTCAACACCGCTGCATCTCAGACAACAAAGCAAGGTCAAGAGGTCAAACAGGAATACTCTGCTCTGTGGCGCTGAGGCTGAGAGGAAAACCATCCTTCACCTCGCTGAAGTCCAAAGCAGAAATACTCAAAGGAGGGATATATCACTGCCCAGGCGGACTAGGGTGAACTTGAACAGGAGGCCAGTGGGCCAGGCACACGCTGATTTGACTTCCCTGTCCACGGTCTAGGTTTTCTGCACTGAATGGCTTGACTGTCCCTCCTTGTGACTAACAAGGTCAAGAAAGAACGAAGGCAGCCTGGGCGTCTCTTTCCTGGGAACTCAGAGGACAAGGTCCTGGAGAACCGTGAAGAGGGGAGTCCCAGGAACACGTCGCAATTCTTTCCTTTCCACGCCCAAACACTCACGCCAGCCTGGACGAGTTGGTTTCCTACCGGGCGAGATTTCTAGCTGCTGACTCTGTTTCGGGAAATCTCTGGTTTAGTTTCCTCCTGGTCAGTCTTTCTTTTCAATTTCATGTCCCAGCATCCCGTAAGCATTTCCCCTGAGCATGAAAACTCCTTTGCGCTCAAATACTAGTTGGGTTATCCTTCAAAACCCCCATTTTCACAGATGCTGCCTGTTCCCTTTCCATACATTTTCCCAGAACACTGATCACTCTGGTTTTATTTCCTCTCGGCTTTGTGTTCTACATCTTGAGAGGCAACAGAGTATGATAATGTTGGTAATAATACGAATAGTATTTACCCAGTGTTTAGTGTGTGCCAGACATAGTTCTAAGCATTTTACGTATATTAACTCATTTGAATGGTCACATCAACTCTGTGAGGTTAGAATTGTTGTTAAAAGTATTTTAAGGGGCCCGGGTTCTTCAGCCAGGGCTTGAATCCTGGTTCACTGTTTACCAGCCGGGAGGCTGCAGGCAGCTCAACTCTGTGCCTCGATTTCCTCATTGATACTCCTCATCGATGACATAGCGGCTTCCTCGTGCAGGCGTTGGAGCTCTGAATGAAGTAATGCATGCAAAGTGCGTAGAACTAGGCTTGGCATATAGTAGCATTGGATAAGTGTGCACCATGGTTATTTTTTACCCCCTTTCCTCCAGGGGGGACTTTCTGTGTCGTGGGTGTGGGCCTTTGCGGGGGGCCATCTGCTCTCTATGGGCCTCTTTTTCCTCCGCACCAAAGCTGGGCTGATCTGTGGGATTCTGGTGATTAAATGAGGCAATTCACAGAAAGGATTCAGCACTGCGCTGGGCACAGAGTCAAATTCTCATTGCTGATCCTGGGTGTTTAATTAAGGAATTCCTGCCTCATTCTCACAACTTCACTGATGCCTGATGCAGCATCATATTTATTCTCCTTTCGTCTTTAAAATATAAAAGCATCCGAGGCACAGTTCGATACTTACCATTTTCTTTTTCTCCTTTCGACTGGAGCCTCCTGTCTCCCCGTCTTTCCTTTCACTGCGGTTGTTTTCCCTGTCTCTCTCCAGCGAATCCCACTGGTGTTTTTATAGCGCATTTTCTCTGGCGTCTCCCACCTCTCCCACGCTCTGTACCATGGTTTCTGTGTTCTGTTTGGGTCCAGATAATGAGCTAAGTTTGCAGTCAGTAGGTGGCTCTGAGATTCACCTGTGTGAACAGCGTTGAAGAATCGCGAGGGGCGACCCGAAGGATACAGAAGTTGGACACTGGAGGATAAAAATTTCTAAAGTAGGTCATGCCCTTGTAATTTCTTTGTGTACTAAACTGAAGTTTTAAGTCGAGAATGAAGTTGATTTCTGTGACTTGGAAACTGGTGCTAATCAATAACTCATAATTCATCCATTTTAAAACATAACCCTTTACCTTCTATTTTAGGTAATTTACCTTTTTTAAAATTCAGTTTTTTTTGGAGTAAAATGGCACAATAGACTTTCTTATGAATAAGATTGAAATGAATCAATTCAGGTCCATAAAGAGAATCAAATTCAGGTGGACTATTTAAAATGTACTTAGAATGAAACCATCACTATATTTTAAAACTTGACAAGTAACTCTTCCTCCAAAGCAGGTTAGTTCATCGCTAATATTTTCAGGCTCTGGGCTCTGTTTACACACCTCCTCAGCCTCTGTGCTTGACTCATCCCTTGGCCGTCTCAAGAACTCTTATGCTCAGACATCACTAGCTATGAGCTTGTTGAGTCATCTAATTAAATGGCAAGAAAACACTTTTCCACACCCTCAAATTTATGTTATTAAGTGCATATAAATATCAAATTCATTACAAATGAACTTTTAGAATTTATAAGCAGCCTCATGAGAGCTTTTACTGAGAATATGTATTCAAAATATGTCAACAGCTATAAACAGTATTTTGATATAGTAGAGGTCTCTCCTAGGAATCAAAGGTCTTGTTTTAGGTATAGGTTCAACCCATATTCGATTATGTGACGCTGTATTGATTATCCCAGTTTCCTCACCTGTGAAACGGGAATAATATTACCTCTGTTTACCTTTCAGAGATAGTATGAATCCAAGAAGATAAAGTTTGTGGGAAACCTTGCACCCACAAACCAGTAAGACTATGACAGGTATTACAATCTCCTAGCATCATCTGCATATGCAAAGCAAATTGAAAATATGAAGAAATTAGTCCCATTTTTATGCCATCCTGCCATCTGAAACATTGATCAGATGTCTAGAACAAAGTGCTGATAAAATATTTTTGGCTTGTACTTCCATGATAAAACCTCAGTTCTCTATTTTGTCTCCTGTAGTCTATCACCACCTGATATATTTACTGCTAGAGTCTAGCTTCATTGTTTCTATGAAGTAAATAAGGCCTAGAAATAAATTCTGAGGTTATCTTCAAATCTAACTCGCTTTTCTTTACAAAATACAAATTCCATTTAGTTGTTAGTTTGTTCCTTCCAGAAGGGACATTTAATCTAATTGGCCCTTTTAGAGTTAAGATTTTTTTCCCCAGAGAGCAGAGCAGACCTCTCTTTATTTGTAGTCCACGAGTTTACATAAACATCACAGCAGTGCAGCTGCTGGGAGGCCTCTCATGGACCCCTAAAGGACAGTCATCTCTATGTAACTAATAACAATGTCACTTAGCAGCCACATACTACTATAGGGTTGACAGTGTACTATGGTTTGGATGTGGTTTGTTGCTGCCAAAACTCACTGAAATCTGATCCCCAGTGTGGCAGGGTTGGGAGGTGGGGCCTAGTGGGAGGTGTTTGGGTCATGGGGGTGGATTCCTCATGAATAGATTGATGCCCTCCCGTGGGGGTGAGTGAGTTTTCCCTCTCCAAGCAGTGGATTAGTTCTCAAACAGCAGGCTGTTAAAAAGGGTCTGGCTTCGTTGGTTTTTCCCTCTTGCCATGTGATCTCTTAGCACACACCAGCTCTCTTTCTATCTTCTGTCGCGAGCAGAAGCAGCATGAAGTCCTCACCAGAAGCCGTGCGGATGCTGGTGCTATGCCTCTGAGCATCCCAGCCTGTGGCACCACGAGCTTCACAAACCTCTTTTCTTTGTAAATAAGCCAGCCTCAGGTACTCTGTGATAGCAACACAAAGTGGAACGAGTCACTGTGCCTTCGTATATGTTCTTTCATTTGATCCTCACGTGTTGCTTAGTTGGGTGATAACTCTATTTTACAGTTGACATATCAGACTCAGAAAATTTAAGTGACTTTTCTAACCTAAGAACTACTAAGTGGCAGATCTTATGATTTCAAATTCAGTGCCTTTTTCTACCACCCAGCTGGTCCGATCTCCTGGACCTTATCTTTGGGCCATTGTCTAGGCGGACAATTCTTTCCTGAGTCTCCAAACGTGGTCCTAACATTATTCCACTTTCTGCTTGTCCTTTCTGGTCGCCCACTCCTGCGAGCCCACCCCCTCCTCCCTCACTGTCCAAGTCCCATCCCTAAGTCTTCTGAACTGTCCTTTAAAAAGAAATGCCAGGAAACCCTGGTGACCACTGGTCTATCTCATCTCTGCATTTTATTAACTTCTTTATTATCCTGAGTTTCCAATCACTCTATCTCATCTACCTGTACCTTCAGGATATTGAGCAGGGTGAGAAAACATAGCCAAGAACAGGTGGTCAGATGTCATGAGTGAAGGTAGCTGTGATGAGACAGAACCGGAAGAGGGAGAGTAGGGCTGAAAGAGTCACTGGGAGAGCAGAGGAAGCTGGGAAGAGGGTAGCAGAAGGTGGAACAGGGAGTCCACGTAACAGAGGACAAACAGAAGCTAGAAGCAGATATCAGAGTGTTGATTAGCAGAGATCCCACTCAGGGAAACAGGACAGGCAGTGGTGGTGGCGGCATTATGACACTTCTAGGGATACTATTATAGACTTAGGACTGCGATTCTTAGGTAAAACAGTCTGTTCTTTCTAACAATAGGCCACTCTCCAAGCATATATTTGTTTACTGATCCATTTGTTTTATGCCAAGTAATTCTACGCAGAAACACTCCTCCAACTCCAAATACATTTGCAGCTGTTGCTGTGTAAACATATCCTTTATTGCGTACACACCTACATTTATGTTTTCACCTTTGATTTGGCTGTAAACTAGTCAAATGATCCTAGGCCCTGCGACAAGGCCAGGAATGTTCTCCAGGGTTAATGCTAAGCCATTGACAAGTGCTCTCTGGGTGCCTCTGTCCAGTGGGCTGTGCGTCCTCTGAATAGTTGTGTGGTTTAGATTAGATCTCCCCAGTTTGTTGATGAGAATGTCAGGTAGGACAGAATCAAAGGCTTACAGAAGTCTGGGGAGATTACATCTATTGCACCCTTTTTATCTGCAAGGCCTGTCACTCTATCATAGAAGGAAATTAAATTGGTCTGGCATGATTTGTTCCTCTAAAAGCCATGTTGGTTGCTACCCAGTGTGTTATGCTCTTCTGGATGATTGCAAATTGATCATTTTGATGATTTATCTTTGTAACTTCCCTGGCACTGTGTTTCAGGCTAACCAATATTTCTTTTTCTTTTAAAGATTGACAGTATATTTATCTTTTTTCCTCTTCTTTAAGAATTTTCCCTGATGTGCATGACTTTATTTTATCTTTATTATAATTGATAGGGGTCTGGTGATCTATTCCAAAATACTCATTTTCATATTGTTACAACCTGTCATTTGATTAAGTTTCAAAAAATTGATTGTTATTTCAGCCTATATTCCTTCTATCCTTCTTCTGGTTACTTTTTCAATATTTATTGAGAACTTAGGATCTGGAAAGACAATAACCAGATTAACAATAAATTAATAAGTCTCTCAAGAAACTAGTAAAGTGTAGGAGACATACAAATAAAATGATGCTTATGACACAGTGTTGAAAACACATTGGGAAGAGTAAGATGAAACACCTAGAACAGATATTTACCCCAATCTTCAGTACATCAGGGAAGGCTTCCCGGGGGGGGCGGGTGTCTAAACTGAGTTCTCATGGCTGAGTATGGTTAACAGGAGTCACAAATGGAAAGTGATGGGGGTGAGAGAGAGAGTAGAACAGAGTGGAAGGCATTTCAGGCAGAGGGAATAGAATTTACAAAGGTACCGCTATCAGAGTGGGTTAGGGGTAGCATAGCAGTTCGGTAGGACTAGAACAGAGACTTTCTGTGTCAGACATAGGGAGGCAGGATTGTAATAGGTAGAACTGGGGAATTTGGCAGTAGCAGATCATGAAGATCTTAAATTCCAACAAAATAGTAATAAGTTTGGGCTGCTTCTTGAGTGCAGTGGAGGTATTCCAACCTCATTCATCTAATTTTTGTTGCGTATCTATCATTGTAATAACATGGGTGGCTTTAAGTGTCAGAAGAAGATAGAAAAAAATTTCAGATGCAGTCTCACTCCCAAAGTACCTTGCAAACTACTTAAGGAGTGAGATCTTACAAGCATAAAACAATTAAATTATAATATAAATGTTTAGATAAAGGCCAAATAAGTTTTTCAGAGGAGAGTTATTGGGAGTTCAGAGAGAGCAATCTTTGAGGTTGGGTTTGTCTATTTTATTTAAATTAAGGATGAAATAAGAAGCATCTATGGCTTCAATTATTTGGGCAGATGCCAAACAATAAACAAACACTCAAATTAAAAATGACCCTTATACTCCAACAATTGTTCACTACCAGCCACAGACTTAGTTTGCCAATGTTGTTAGTCTTCACTGCCATTGCAATGATTGAAAAAAAATGACGGCAAGTGAAAAAGGGGTTACTCCCTCTTCTGAAAATGGTAAATTAAATACCTCAAACCAAGTCTCTGACTGAGAAAAAATTAGACTAGCTGGAAAAAGTATTTTAAAAAGTCTGCTTGAAGATATGGGAGAAATGACAAGTTAGAGATGAAATGCTGGGGCAGAATCTGGGAGAGGACTGATGTTTAGGGTAATAACTCCAATATTTGGGGATGTTCTTTAACCCTGCTGTTTTCTGTTCTGCCCTCCCAAAGATAGAGAGATTGAGCAGCATTTTTGATAATCTTGCAGGGATAAGTCAACAGATAGTGGTGAGTTATGGACACCTGTGAACCACTCTTACTCTAGTTGAGACTCTGAGGGCTGCATCGTGGGAATATGGACCAGGAGGAGGTCCTACAACTAGAGAAGCTCAGCTTTGAACCATCTCAAGGCCAACATTAGAGTGAGGGTTTCCTTGAGTATTAGTGCTTTCAGGTACCTTGAAAACTTAAACATAGATCCTTTCTGGGGAAAGATAACATTGACCTTGATCTTAAATTATCTTTGGAATAATCTGAACAAAATGTGTATACATGGTTTTAAGAACAAATTAGATTTAGGTTAAATAGTGGACACTAGGCACCTGAAAAAAGATAAAAAGTATTATGATTCAAGAAGCCCCATGAACTCCAAGTAGGATAACTAAAAAGAAAACTACTTTTAAGTATACCATAAAAATCTTACAGCTAGCAGTCGGAGAAGGAAAAAAAGACAGTTTGTTTCAAAAGGATTAATAATTGGACTGACAACTGAGTTCTCAATAGGAAAAAAAAAAGCTCGAAGACAACAGAATGATATATTTAACATGCTGACAAAAAGTAACTGACAACCCAGACTTCTATATATTTATTGGTGAAAATATCTTTTAGGAATGAAACATATTTTCAGACAAAAGCGGAGATAATTTATTATTAGTAGACTAGCAGTCTACTAAAGCTTTTTCTCTACGTAGATAAAAAATTACTACAGAGTGAAGGTCAGAAATTATAAGAAAGAAAGAGGAAACAAAGGGAGCAAATGTGAGGACATACCCAATATTGGCTGAATAAAATCACAGTAAAATAATTGCTTTCATGTATTTTATTTCTGTATGCATTTTATTTAGATTGTTTCTAACAAGCAGTGGTAAAATGCATATAGAAATAAAACACATGGCAGTGATGTCATGTAAGTTGGGGAGGTGGTAGAGTTAAGATGTTTTAAGGTCACTGCATTGTCTAGAAAGAACTGTAAATTATAAATTGTAAAAGAATGCCAATAATATTAGACTTTGATAAGCCAACCATAGATAAAAGACTTTCTAATGTAACTGCTAGAAGATCTGTAACAGAGAGTATAACTAGGTGAACTTGAAAACAGAGTGATAGAAACTATCAAAAATAAAACAGAGAACAAAGCTGAAAATAAGAGTAAAGGATCAATAATCAGTGGTACAGTTAAAAAGAGGCCGCTGTACATGTAATCAGAGTCTCCTGTGAAGGAGGAGAGAAAGGGAGAAGAAAAAATGTTTTAAAAATGATGGTTCACAATTTTCATAATTTGATTAAAAAAACTATAAACCCAGAAATCCAAGAAGTATAAGGTGCCCTAACTATAAGAAACGTGAAGAAAATAATGCCAAAACAGGAGAATTAATCCCACCATAGCAATAACCACAAGAAACATAAATGGTATAAATACCCCAATGAAAATGTACCGATTGTCAATTGGATTAAGAAAGCAAGACCCAACTGTATTCTGCCTACAAGAATCCAACTTTAAGTATAAAAACACAAATAGGCTAAAAGTAAAGGAATGGAAAAATATTAGGTTTCACATACATTAAAAGAAAACTGAGAAAACCTTATGAACCATCTTAAATGATTAAATTGACAACTTGGAAGAAAGGGACAAATCTTTAAAAGACACAAACTGTTAGTACCAAAGCTCACTAACCGGAGATATATAATCTGTATGTCTTTATCTATTAAAGAAATTGAATTTGCAGTTAAAAAGCCCCTTCATCTTTAAAAATCCTATAGATAACATCATGCTTGACAGTAAAACACTGATTTCTTTTCCTCTAAAGATTAAGAACAAGGCAAGGGCTTCTACCTTTACCACTTGGATTCAACATTGTGTGGAAGGTTCTAGCGAAAGCAATAGGAAAGAAAAGGAAAAGGCATTCAGATGAGAAAGGAAGAAGTGAAATTGTGTTTATTTGCAGGCAACGCAATCATCTATGTGGAAAATCGTAACTACAAAAGGTGTTATAAGTAATTGGTAAATTACTTATAGAATATAAGGTCGGAATATAAGGTCAGTACACAAAGATCAATTATATACACACACACACATATATATATATGTAAACTCGTCCAGTGGAATTTATGTTGCAATGAAAAGAAATGAATCCACACTCTGCTCAGAAACATAGTTGAACATCACAATGTTGAGCAAAAGGAGCTAGACTTTAAAAAATGCTTATTCTGTGATCCTATTTATATAAAATTTAACAAATGGGGAAAACTTTATTAAAGAATGTAAAGTATGCATAGGCTACAGAGCTAGGAAGAAGACTGAAGATGCACTTACTGTGAACCCAGGTAGAATATCGCTTCCACTGGGGGCCAGCAGGGGCTTGGAGGGAGGGGCAGTGGAAGGTTGGCAATGACCTATTCGTTGAACATTGAGGTGTTTACACTGGTTTTCAATTTACGATAATTCATTCAGTTGTATATTCATATATTGTACACTTTGCCATATATATGTTATGTTTTGCAATGAATTTTCTTAAGTGGAAGAAGAAAAGAAGTTATAAGAATCAGGAGACCTTACGTGGAAGTCACCTCGGTGATGTACTATCTTCTCCCTACACCAGCTGTTGGTTTTCTAGTTTCCTCTGAAATACTATGCGCAGTTTCACCAATTATAGCTTCATTCTGCATACGAAGCACCTTTTGTAAAAATGCAAATACCCCTGGTTGTTTGAAGGACTGTCATCACAAGTCTCTTGTTTCCAGATCTAAAATTCTGTCTACAATGATTCATTTACATTATGGGTTAAGGTGTCTTTCCTGAGCTAGACGGAGGCTTACCTGCCATTTATAACACTGTTTCTATAGGGATAAAATCCAGATATCAAAATAAAGTATGAGAGTATGATCTATTTGTCATTTGGGGGAAGCCCATACAGTGGCTGGCATGATATAAGGAAGAATGGACAGGATTGAGATTCTGATGAACTGAGCTCTGGTTTTGATTCTACTAATTATTACTTTACTGTGAGAAAATTGTTAAATCAGTTTCCTAATTTGTAAAATCCAGGTAAAAATACCTGTCCCCAAAAGATGTTATGGGGCACAAATGAGAAAATAACACTAAATAAATGTGTGAAATACAGATTTAAAATTCACAACAGCAGGAATAAAATTGGATGTAAGAGATAAAACAGTCTAATGAGATTGCCAGACGGGACTAATCGTTGTTCCGGTTAGCTGGTATTTCACCTGTCACAGTGGCAGTATTTTGAGCAGCTGCCTGTAACCAAATCCCTTTCTATCATCCTTAGAAGCTCAGAGGATATCTGTGGAGTATTTCTAACTTACCTGTTGCAAACCCTTGTGAATTGGCATCATATTTTCATCTGAACTCCTCACCTATAATTTTCACAAGGGCAGAGATAGGTGCCGGGCATATAGTCAAAAACAAACTCTTTGTTAAATTTGTTAAAACTCTTCTTGAATCTTTATATCTACAATCTGAACCACACCTTGAGATGGAATGCTTTGTATATGCCCTATCTGCTATCTAAAGTGTGTACTTTTATTTGTCCTATGACTATTTTGTGTAGATTTAGACTATTTCCCCTGGATTTAGGATGTAAGGAAGGTGACCCAGCCTTTGAAGCTAGGCTGGACACTGAAGAAGGTTTTGAGAATTTTTGTTCGAAATTGTCAAGCATGAGGCAACAAATGGTATATCTGTTGAATTATCTACATATAGTGTTTGGTATTTTTTCCAGAAAGAGATGATACTATTGACCTATCATGACTTTATAGCCTAAGTTTCTATGAAATGATAAAAAATCATGTCAATTTTCTATTCTCCTTGCCTGGATTTATCTACGTTGAGAAACATCTAGCCATGATTTACAGGGACACTCCGTGGTGACAGTCATTGTACAGGAGTCAAAGCCATCTAGCCCATGTGGCAAACAGTTCCCACAACCTTGTCCTTGTCAGCTCCATGCCGGCCAAACCAACTGGCCTTGCCATAGCATTTAGAAGCACAGGCGGACGGCAGATGTATTTCCTATTTGTCACAGTAAAATTTATCCTTTCTAGCAAGAGCAACAATTGGAGAACTGTATGTCACAAAATAAAAGCTTTTAGTGTTTCCATTGTTCTAAAACTTGTATTTCAAAGTTGCTGGTGCAAAACATCTAAACCTACACGTATGTCATTGACATGGCTTAAATTCTCTTCTCGCCGCGACTGTGAGGAAGAATGGCAGCGGCACGCAGAGGCTCAGGATCTCTGCAGCAGAGATAGCATCAGGGATTGAATTAGCTCCTAGGCTGTCGGGCTGTGGTCTGGCGAACCATTTGGACAAACAGAGGAATCGATAGGACATTCCAAGTGGCCCATCCTCCTGGGAATGCTGCAGCTGTCTTTCGCAGAGCTCTTCCCGGAGAGCCTCCAAAAAGCTATTAAATTTATTATTTAAATTCAAATCAGAGGGTTACTTAACTCTTGGATCCTAGCTGTGAATACTAAATTAATCAAAAGCAAAGAAATATTACTAACACATTGCCTGGATCCCTTAAATCCGTCTGTGTATTACGCTTTCCCCTACGGATGGCTTCCCTTTTAGCTAAGGAACTAGAAGGAGCTGAGAGAGGTTGGAAAGAGAGCTGCCTCTTGGGACTTATGGTTTTGGTATCTTTCCTGGAGATTCTTATTTACCATTTTTGTTCATACTGATGAAATAACCTGGTTGTGGATCTATTGTCTTTGGTCCAAAGAGTCAGGGGATCTCGTAGCTAGAAGCATGGCTGGGTTCACGGTGACCCAAAATTAGCCTGGACTTCAAAGAACTTCCTCCTTTCTCTGCATGAAGAGCTCTTTTAAGAAGCGCTTTTTCCTTTTACAAGGTGAATGCTTCAAAGCACGTGGGAGGAGTATTTCCTTCTCAGTGTTTACCTTTCAAAGGTGAGGAGTTCACAGACATTTCTCTGTTTGTACAGTAGAATCTAATCGCTGGCTTCGAGGCGAGGGCTCTTCTCAGTCTTATTCTACTGTCAGAAGTTTCCTGTGCTCATTTTTCACTTACTGATGCACTAAAGAAGCTATGCCCAGAACCAATAAAAAAAAAAAAAAGCTTTAAATTCCTCTGGATATAATTCTGTCAACACTGTATATCCCTAAATATAGAATTTTTTCTTTCACAGGTTACAAAATGTTCACAAAGTGGCTAGAAATGACATGAAAGTGGACACACACATATTTTCTCATGACACACAGAAGAATGACTACAAAGTAACGCGACAGGTTCCTAACATATCCGCTGGATTTACGCATCCCATTGAGTGTGAGCCCCTTGGTTAAGATAACTTCGGGATGCTCTACCAGATACGCAACAACGTGCAACATGCTGCAGTAACAGCTTCGGAAACTTCCTGAAATTGTATTCAGATCCTGTGGGACATCATTTTACACCATTTGTAACCATATTTTATCTGCCCTAGGAAAACCTGGGAGGCCAAAGGCAGGAACCATACGTTATTAGTCAACCCCCCTTGAGAAACAGAACAGTAACTTGTACTTTGTAAGAATTTTTAAAAATGTGTGGGATTGTTTTTGCATCAGTAAAAAAAAAAAATCTTTAATTTTTGAGTTAAATTTTCTATTTATTTGGAAACACCTAGAAACCATTTGGAATTGAATCTGGTAAAGTGCATTATCAATCTTAGGTTACAATAATGAGTAATGAGGATGATCCATCAACTGCCCTCCCCATTCTTGAAAACAGCCAAGTATTTAAAATTCCAATCTGAATTGCAGGGGCTTCTTACCCTGATAGACTCACCAAAGAACCAGAAGCCACAGTACCTTAACCCCTGGGTGTGTTTGGAACAATATCAACAGTTATGAGCTGTCTCTCCCGTGTTAAATTCTGACATTATTCAGAATTGTTTCCATGATTCCTGTCCATGAGTAGCACGCCAATAACATAATCTTATAGCACATTACACAATATACACAGTCCCTCGATAGGGACAAACTCATCTGAAAAATACCCTCTAAAGGGAACAAATGTGTTATTCCAACCAGTGGGAGGCAAGTGACTGAATAAACAAAACCAGCTGCCACCTATTGGAACCCTACTAAGTGCCAGATGCATGATAGCTAATCTTCACTTTGGGAAGATTATTTAGAGGGATCTTCCTAAACTGAAAATCTGGGGGTGTTATTTCCCTGCTTGCTACCATTCAGTGGCTTCCCATGTCTTCAGGACATGACCCTAACTCAGCCCATCATGGGAAATATCCTTCTGCATCTGACAGCTTCCTGCCTGTCCATCATCTGGAGGCGAATCTCTTCCTCCCTGCCCACCCCTCACCTTGCACTCTAACCCCGCTGCCTCTCTCCCTCAATCAGACTGATGACCTGCAGATCTTCAGTGAACCACGTTCTGGCTCACCCAGGACTTGCACTCGATGTTCTCTTGGTGTTGGCAAGCCCTGCCCAATTCCATCCCTCATTCCTAACACCAGTGTCTTCTTTAGGTATCATCTCATATCACCTTATATGCCAACACCGCGGCAAAGCCTTTCCTGAACATTTCTTCTTCCCAAGGACAATTTAGGCTTTGCTCCCAGCTGTTCCTGCAGCAATTCCTGCATCCCTACCGCAGCCCCTCCAGAGCACTTAGCACAAGGTGCCTTCGTCTCTGTGGGTCTTCCTCCAGAGACTTCACGTTGCTTGAGGGGATGGTCTATGTACTAACATCACTCAATAAATATCTGTTAATTAAATCCTCACAAGGACTCATGCAAGATAGATATTGCCTTTCTCACTTTATGGATGTAGACACTTGAGTTCAGGGGAGCTAGAAAACTTTCCAAATTATGAAGTGAGTAGCTGGCAGAGCTTGGATTAAAGTAAGATTTCTTTGAATGCAAAGCCCATTGGTTTTTGCTATGCCACCATTAGCCTCTAAGTTTAAAGGCAGCTGAACATACAAACTGGTCATGATAAAACAGTGTGATTATTCGGAAAATTCATCTTAATTTCATAAATATGATCTGAGTGAATGAATAAGGTTATATCTTAGGCTAACCAAAGACCTTTAAACTCGTATCAAATCTGACCTGTGACACTCTGCAAATGGAATTCTAGACTGTCTAGAGCCTCTAATGAGGAGTCTCTATAGCAAGTGATTCAGCCTTCCTCTTTGACAGCAGAACATTTCTTCTCTTGCAGAAGGCTTCTGCCCATTCCCGAACTTGCTGCTCCCTGCTGGGCAGTGACTTGGATGGCTTCCAGATTCTTCAAAGTCCTCTTGCCAGCTGAAGCTTAGAGTCTGGTGACGGTGTGGTGTGATTAGTAGGATTGGGTGCTGGGACTATGAAGGAAGGAATTTGGGGTCAGGGTGGAGGCGAGGGACCTCATACCAAGAGGAGCCCAGAATGGCCCAGCGTGGATTCTCTGGCCACCTCTTTATTCTGAGAGGTACTAGAATTGGACTTCTTGTTTTTCCTTGATTTTGTTATGTCCTTTGCTTCCAGTTACTTTCCTTCCCCTGGGAATGTGACTATAGCCTTAATAATAATGAAATAGAAAGGGGTTTTATAAAAAGATTCATTCCTGCAACCTGCCTCTCTTCTTCTTATTTTGCTGCTTAGATGTAGTAGATAAATATAGACAAGCAGAGGAGAGATGAGTGGGTCTTTGGACAGAAAACAGATGCAAATAAAATTCCTTATATTTCAGTGTCATTGAGCCAGGTGTTTTGACGGCGGGCATGGGACCGAGCCCTGCCGTGGGAACGTGGGTGCTGGGATGGGTTGAGGGGGGACTATCTCAAGTGAAAGCAGTGAAGAGGAGTCAGGGTACATGGGAGATGAAGCCCGATCTCCCCTTCCCTTTTACTCTCGCCCTACGGAAGCTGTTCTGGTCTGTCACTAGGGTAAAGAATAAGGTACAGGTGGGAGACCCAAAATAGGAAAGGAGTTTTTAGTGGTGGGGAGGAAGGAGAGTGAACAAAAGAACCCCATTTTATGGCAATGGAGGGAAAAGGGTGTTTCTATACTTTTTCATGACAGTGTTTTCTGAACGTGTTCCAAGTGATAGTACAAATTAGTGGTTCTCATCTTTTAGCACATTTATTACCTGGGAGGTTGTTAAAATAAAGATTCTCTGACTTTATTCTTAAAGTTTTTGATTCAATAGGTCAAGGGGCCTAAGAATCTGAATTAAAAACGTATCCCTGATAATTTGAATATGGGTGGTTTATGTTCCATACTTCGAAACGCATTGGGTGTCCCTGTGTTTGAGATTCAGCAGTAACTCTGTGGCCTGAACTAGTCACATGACCTTATGCTTTCCTTTAATGCATAAAGTTAGAGTCTATTAATTAAACAATAGCATTTAATTTAAAATATATACCGAGAACAAAAGGCCTATTTTTGTACATTTAAAGCAGATATCATTTATCTTATTGTTGAAAGTTCTATGGTAATGTTGTGCTTTTCCTCCAAATAACTGGCATTGTGACATTCTTCTATCTTCATTTCTTAATGGTTTAATATGATTTCCCCCCTGTTTCAGCGTCCTATTTAATCTGCTACTGCCCGTTAAATCAGCTTCCCTTCACGGCAAAGACTGAGGCTGCTTTTGTTAGACTAAACATTCTTTTTTTATCTGACCCAGCTTTCAGCTTCATCTACTTAGTTATATCATCGGTTGGGTAGCAGAAATTGCCAGGATGTCACCCAGTGGGAAAATCAATTCATGAAAGAAGGCCTAGTGCTGTGTATTTGACTATAGAGCATCTCTTTTCTTTCTCCAAGCATATCTGTCTCAGCACACCTGGGTATTCCTCCCGAGGGCTAAGAAGTTTGAATTGCCCTCCTCTTAATTAGCAACATCCCTTTCCCCTTATTTTACAGGTGAACATGATTCATTCTCTTGTATATATTCCTAAGAGAGAGACTCACTGCAAAAGGACACATCATTGTAAAATAAAGAGAAGGCCAGTGGTGAAGTGCTTAAAAGATAATTCTCCTCTATTGTTCTAGGAGGTGTTTAAAATAAATGTTTCTCGTGATATAATCCAACATCCAAGTAGGAGCTAGGAATGTTCTTGTTCTGTGAATTTAGATGTTTCGAATATAGATTCACGCACCACACTCCTGACATTTAGTATCTGTTAGCCTGTGGATTGAACTCGATGGTTCCTAATCTGTGTTTATGATCCCCTATGGAGGGTACAGAATGTGTCGGCATCATGGGGTCTGTAAAATTCCTGAAGCTGTGTGAAACTTTTTGTATGTGTATACATGCATTTTTATGGGGAGATCTTTCTTGAGATGGTATGCGTATCTCTGCAGAGTGTATGATACCAGAAAGATTAAGAACCATTGCAGTAATGGCTCAATGTGTCGGAGTATGAAAATTAATCTTGTGTTGCAATAGTGGCATATTTTCCCGGGTGACTCCGAGGTAATGTCCATAGGAAGCTGAACTTTAAAGGGAAGATTCTGGCTCCTCAGGGGAACTCTTATTTTAGAAGGAACTAAAGATGCCTAAGGGGTCATCTATCTCTGAGCTGGGTTCTGTGATCATTCACACGAACCAATTGCAGGCTGTTCCGTTGTAATTAACTCTCATGCTCCATTCTAAAGGATGAAACTTTAAATGCATTGTGAAGATTGATCAGTGTATAAGGGTGGGGAAAGAGGAGGCGTATAGTAAAAAGATACAGCACACAAAAATTTCCCCCACCCCTCTCCTATGCTATAAAGCTTTCTCATACAAGGGTTCTTCATTTTAGAAGTAATGCTATAGTCACAAGGACGGGTGAGTGGCTCTTTTGTAAAGAGATAAAATCTTATATAGATGTTAAAGAGAAATGGAGGATCTTTTTAAAAATTTTTTTATGTCAGCATATTACAGGGGTATAAATGTTTAGGTTAATTACATACATTGCCTTTGCCCTGCCCGAGTCAGAGCTGCAAGTGTGTCCAACCTCCAGACAGGGCACACCGCATCTGTTAGGTATGAACATGCCCATCTCCTCCTCCCCACTCCCAGAAATGGGGACCTTAATCATCCCTTAAAATATTACTAGTTCAGACTACTGAGTTTCACCTTACTAAAGTCATCTTGCATACCCATGAAGAGGAAGAAAGAGCACCTACATCAGAGGGCGGTTGTAAGAAATAAAGTCAATACAATGCAAAGCACCTGGAATAGTAATAAATGCTGGGTGCACGCGTTTTTAAAGGGGTTTATTTCTAGAGCAATCCTAATTTTAGCTCTGTTGTTATAAAATACATTTCTAGTTGGAAACTAATACTTTGTAAAACCAAGTATCTTGATCCTGAGTTCAAATTCACCAAGATGTCTTTCCATATAAAAAGTTGGTTTTTCTTTTCATCTCATGTATTAAGATGAAAAGGACCAAAGACAGGCATAATTAAAATCACCTAATGTTTCATTTAAACATTATGTATTGCATTTATTGTTCAAGAAAGTATGGTGATTGCTTTTTTTTGCAACAGAGTCTCACTTTGTTGCCCAGGCTAGAGTGCTGTGGTGTCATCATAGCTCACTGCAACTTCAAATGCCTGGGCTCAAGTGATCCTCCTGCCTCAGCCTCCCGAGTAGCTGGGACTACAGGCACGTGCCACCAAGCCAGCTAATTTTTCTATTTTTAGTAGAGACGGGGTCCACTCTTGCTCAGGCTAGTCTTGAACTCCCGACCTCAAGCAATCTTCCTGCCTCTCCCTTCTAGAGTGCTAGAATTACAGGTGTAAGCCACCGTGCCTGGCCTATGATCACTTTTTAATACTTAAAAAAAAAAATCTGAGACCATACTTCCCCATTTCATCAGAATGGACACCAAACATACAGAGGTATTGCCACTCGAGGAGACAGGCATCAGCCGAGTGGCTGTGGGCTCATTTCTAAAGCAATACGACTGCAACCAGTAACAAGAATAAACCGAATTCCACTGTGTTGTTCTTTTAGATCTCAACACGGTATAGCTGATTTCTGTAGCTCACAAGCTTCTCTTCCAATTTATTTCTCCTTGTGCCTCTTTCCCTTGTCTTTCTCACATGCTTAGAGAGATGGGTGAAGATAAATAACTTGCTTAACACTAACTCAAATCAGATAAAACCACCCACTTATATGAAAACTGTACCAAACCCCAAATTGATGTCTAATCACAGCCTCACAAACCACCTCTGTTCCTAAGTTTTCTATTATCTCCTTACTTAAGAGTACAGAAAACCATTTTTTTTTCAAAGTCTCTTATGTCCATGACCTAATAAATTAGGCTGCTGTGGTTCTGCTTTTTTTTTTTTTTTTTTTTTTAGCAATTGTGATTAACCCGTGGAAGCCATGACGGTAAGGTATTTCTCTGGCTTGTAGCATAGCAGGGATTAAATATTTATATATGAAAAGAAGAGCATTTGTGGTTGTTCCACTTTGGGTAAAATTACAGGCCTATCAATCTTAATGCCGTGGAGCATGAAATCAGGAAGTATTTTCCCCTCCACAGAATATTGCATTACACAGTTAGGTGTATTTTGGGAGCAATAATTCTGAATAGGACGAAAGGAGGGAAAGTAGAACCTACCCGACTACCTAATCAACCTTCCAGTTGTGATTTCTGTGTTAGCGCATATCATGGGTTTTCAATCTCTGCCCCTGGGCTCTGAGCCTGATGAATCACAATCCGTTCCCACTGCTCTGTGGCGCCCATTCAAGTTGTTGACATGTATCTCTATGACAATACGGAGATATCCAGGCTGTGGTTACAGGACAACTAGAATGGTTTTTGGTGGTGGTGTTGTTTGCTTACTTGAGAGGAGAAAAAAGAATGAAAAGAATGAAACCAGTGATTTGATGGCTGCCCTTTTGGCCAAGTATTTTGGCTGGCATGGAGGATTAAGCGTTCTTAGCAGAGACTAGATTTTTTTTGTTCTTTTTGGTTTGTTATTGAAGTTGCTAACTTATTGATTTATGGCTGGGCATCTAACTTTGCAATGAGAACTGTGGGAAAATTAAACACCATATGAATCTCACCTATGGGAATGCTTTTGGTTGTTGCTACGTAAAAGGATGGCAGAAGAAGCCCTAGGCCTGTGCTGTCCAGTGCAGTAGCCACTAGCCGCAGGTTACTACTGAGTGCTTTAAGTGTGGTTGTGGTTAGTGCAAGTTGATGTGTGCCGTAAGTGTAAATTACACACAAGAGTTCATAGACTACTCATGGAAGACAGCTCAATAATTTTTACGTTTACTGCATGTTGAAATGATAATATTTTGGATATATTGTGTTATACAGTATACTATGAAAATCAGTGTCACCTATTTCTTCTTCACTTTTAAAAAAGTAGCTATTAGAAAATTTAAAATTGCAGTTGTGGCTTGCATTATACTTCTGTTGGTTAGTCCTGGCTCTAGAACAAATCATCTGGTTCAGCAGCTCCAAGTTCTAAGTTAACAATCTCATCAAAGCACGCTTATATAGCTTGTAGCCGGAAAGGAGTAGAAGAACTGACTCCAGTGAATTTCTTTGGTGAAAGTGCCTGACATCTTCCAAATGTCACCTGTTGAATATGCCCATAATCACAAACGCTGCTTTTTTAAAATTAAAATTCTGGAGCCAGCGTAGTTCTGTTTCCTGAAGATATAAGTTCTACCTGACACAGTGTTATTAGTCCGTGGGAAAGAGGATTGCTTCGAGGCAACCGTGAGACAGTGATGGATTGAGTGTGTGTGCACGTGTGTGTGTGTGAACACAGGTGTTTCTGATCATTTCTTGTAAATCTTCCACAGATCAAAAAATCAGGGGATTTCTTTATTAGGTCTTGGTGCTGAAAGGAGTTATTTAAAGTGACACAAGGAGGGATAATTAAGGAAGCATTTGAAAGTTAAGATTCAATGATCAGGCAACTTAAACTAGCTGGCCATCTACTCTGTAGCTTGCATTGTGTTCTAAAATAATTTTTGAATTATTGTAACACTTTGTCATCAATATTTAACTGGAATTGAGCAGCTAACTAGAACTATCCTTTTAACATTGATGCAATTACTGTGTATCACCTATATTTGGTGTGCCAATCAATCAAATGCTGTTTGGCTTAGACTATGAGCGAGAATGCATCAGACATGATGGCAATTTTAGGCAAGTACAGACTTCTTTGCTCAAGGTTCCTTGCGTGTTCCAAAGCAGAAAGTAAACTAGTCAAGACCTTATGTTCTGCATCATTGGAAATGCCCGTGAGTAGATTCTGCTACAGCTCAATTAAATTTCGTAGAATTTCAGGCAGTCTAATAACCAACATTTCAATATGACTTTTTCATTTGTACCTGTTTTAGAGATTTAATAGTGATCTTTTTTCATAAACTTCCCTACATTTCTTATGTGGGAGTTTTAGTCATTGTTTGGGAAGAGATTAAAACCTGAAAATACACCAATATCAAAAAGACAGCATAAAAAGAGAAAACATATATTGTACAGGAGGAGGACGGATATGAGTGTCAAGACACTCAGTAACCTACAATTTAAGACTTTATAGGATTCATTGCATTTTGGCATAAAAAGAAAGGCCTGGAACATTCATACATGGCAGATGGAAATGTAAAATGTGGCAGCTATTTTGAAAATCAGTTTTTGTCAGTTTCTTAAAAAGTTAAACATAGAGTTGTCACATGACCCAGAAATTGCTCTTCCAGGTATATCCACAAGAGGAACAAAAACATACAAAATTCGTACAAAATCTTGTACACAAATATTCATGGCAGTGTTATTTATAATAGTTAAAAAATGGAAACAGCTCAAATTTCCATCAGTGTAGATAAACAAAATGTGGTATATCTATACACTGGAATATCATTCAGTAATGAAAAGGAATGAAGTGCTGATATCAGCTGCAAACAGGTGGACCTTGGAAACGCTATGCTAAGTGTAAGAAGCCAAGCTTTGCAGGCCACACATTGCATGAAATGTCCAGAATAGGCAAGTCCAGGGAGACAGAAAGCGGATTAGCGGTTGCCTAAGGCTGGATGAGAGGCTTGGGAGAAAGTGGGGGTAACTGTGTTAATAGGTATGGGGTTTTTTAATGGTGATAATTTTTTTTTCTGAAATTGACTACGGTAATTGTTGCACAACTCTATAAATGTTCTAAAACCTTTTAAATGATATACTTTAAAGGGTAAATTTTATGATATGTGAAATATTTCTCAAAAGAGCTGTTAAAAGCAAAAGGCCATTGGTATGCAGGCAGGTGAACACTTCCATTCTTACCCTTTTCAGCCCAGGCAATAGGAGTGCACGATTCGCACTAGAGGACTTTGCTTTTGGCAGCACGATAGTCTCAACTAACAGACAAACATTCCAGCAACGACACTTAGAAATGCTGCATAAAATACGGCAAAACATTTTCAAGACGCCACCTGAGCCTGCAGGAAAGACAGGGATTTCCTAGGTGCCAAACAGTGAAACTACAACTGCTCTTTAAGTAGTGAGCAACCTGGGAGGAGATGGTATGTTCCGACACCGATTAAGTGACTGAGTTTACCACCCATGCACGGATGCCAGATAGGATCGTGTGAAGAGGGAGCTGTCATGGAAACTTTAGCTTAAAGCCAGATTTCTGAAGGGCTACACATTCAGCAAAAGGGAAATAGCAAAAAATCTGCTTACCACCACCAGAAGACAAAAATAAAATCTTATTTCTTGCTGGTTTTCTTACAAGAGCAATGTTTTCTTTTAAGAAATCAGAATGCCGGTCTTGTTCTTTAAGTAGGTTTGGAGTCTGAATTTCTATTATAGCTGAGAAATTAACATAAAATTGGTTCAAAGCCAGTGCTACTCCTGGGACATTGGGAAGAGTCAAACCCAAAACAGATGGAAAGGGGCCTTTCCCCACCCCAGGCTGTTGGAGTTTGAGGTTGCAGTGAGCTCTGATGATGCCACTGCACTGTAGCTTGGGCAGCAGAGGAAGACTCTGTCTCCAAAAAAAAAGAATGGTTTTGGTTTTGAGAAGAAATTCACCCAGAAGATAGTTATGAGCTGGAATGCAGTAAGCATTTTTGAACAAAGACTTTGGAAGTCACATGAGTAAATTTAAATAAACATTGACTATAAAACCAACAATACTAATAACAATACCACAGGATAACACCAATAGCAGCAGCAGCAATAATAATGATTTCAGAAGGTTAGAAATAAGAAAGTAGATAAATAGACCAACGTAAAAAGAACAGAGAATATAGAACCAGTGTATGTACTTATATATTTTAGTATATATGAGAAAAGTATATATGAAAATGGACATATATATGAATATTCGGTATATGACCCACAGACCATTACAAATCAATAAGAAATGGGTAAACTATTTAATAAGTGGTTCTGGAACAGTCAGCTCTCCAGAGAAAAGTCTGTACTTCATAATGGAGACCTAAATACGAGAAACAAAACTTTTAAAAAAACTTAGATAAGAATACGTTTATGATATTAGATAAGGGAACAATTGCCCGAACAAGACTTGAAAGCAAAGGATATAAAGGAAAATACTGGAACATTTGGATCATTCTGTATGTTAGAAACCCTGAAAATATAAGCAGCAATTTAAAGAAGAGGGAAGCTGGATGGCCAATAAACAGATGAAAAGATCCTCAACCTGCATATTGATCAGGAAAATTTAAACTATTTAAAACAAGATGGCATTCTTTTGTGCATGCACATTGGCGACCATGTAGCAGTCTGGTAGTTCCAAGTGTTGCTGGGTGTGTGGTGAAACAGGCTCCCAGGGAACGCCGGCGGGGCTGTGCATTAGGAAAACTGTTTTGGAGAACAGTCCTGCTGTATTTAGTTGAGTAGAACGTGCACATGATTTTTTTTTTTTTTTACCTCAAATTGTACTGCTAGTTTTCTCTCGAAGAGAAATTTTTAAAAATGTACAGAAGGAGACATGTAAAATCTCACATGCTGCAGAACTATATGCAACAGCAAAAAAAAAAAAAAGAAAGTGGAAATGTCTAATTGTCCATCAGTGGTGGAAGCTTTGGTTTGCAACATTGTAGAGTGGTAAAAACAAATCCACTAAATCTATGCAAATTAATATAGTTAAATGTCAAAAATATGACTTTAAGTAAAAATGCAAGTTTTGTAAAAGAATATGATGTGATGATTTTACATAATTTTTATATGTAGTAAACCATTTAATATTCTGTCTATAAATATATATCTTGATAAATATTAAAAGAATGAGACAGATAACCTCTTTTTGTGAGAGGAGGGAGAGAGGAAAATGCATAGGCTGTGGGGCTTTTGCTATTAATATTAGCTGAACCTGTCTTTATCCAAGAAAGGAAGGAAGAAAAGGAAGGGAGGAAGGGAGGGAGAGAGGGAGGGAGGGAAAGGAAGGAAAGAAGGAAGGATGAAGGGAGGGAAGAAAGAAAGGGGGGAGATGAGGAAAGTAAAGTAAAAAAAAAAGAGAAAAAACTGAAGCCAACATGGCAAAATGTTCATCTCTTTTTCATTTGGGTGACAGGTAAGCAGGGTTTCTTGTTTTTTTATTCACTTACATATGTTTCAAGTATCTCATATATAAAATTAGATAAGCGAAAGCAAGCATGATGCATGGCCTTCCGAAATCTGGGTTGCCTGCATTATTCTCCCGCAGTGATAGAGTTTCTGCAATTTTTAATCCTAATCTCAGTGGTCTTTCGCTGTTAAGATAGTGGATTTCTGCACGAGTATACACCTTTGTCATGCACACACTGATTCTAGTAGATCTTTCCTCTAGTAGATCTTTTTCTTTTACTTTAAAAAAATTTCATTTCATTTTTTTTATAATTGACAAACAACTGTACATATTCATGGGGTATGTACTGATGCTTTGATACATATAATGTATAGAGATCTGATCAGGATAATTAGCACAGCCACCATCTCCAACATCTCTTTGTGTTGGGAACATTTAATATCTTCTTAACATTTACTTCCTGTTTGGAAAACATAAATCCCATATTTGCTTTGTTTCCCACCTTCTGTGTATAACATGTGGACGTGTACGGTTCCTGACGAGTTTCCTGCAAAAATCACCTCTTTAGAAGCTGTTCACCCACTTCGTTGCCTTTTATGCTTATCAGTCATATTGTTCATAAAATCTGCCTTTAGTTTTATTTTTTCCCTGGATTTCTTACTCTCTGCTCCCTGAATTCAGCTGACGTTGTTCTGATGGTATCTCTGGGTCCCTGATTTCTCACCTGATCTTTGCCAAACGAACTCCTTTGGTCATCAGCACGCTCGCCACTAAATCATAATTATTAACATGAGAAATGACTCTCTTACTATATACACTGAATTTCCCCCCAGTAAGTATAAGTTGTAAGTACTTAATTTAGGGGAAAAAATGTCAGTTATTACACTACCACTGATTTAGCTCATTGTTGAAAACTTCATCTTCTTTTCCGAAAATCAGGTTCTATGATGAAAGGGAAATTCAGATACTACCTGGCCCCCCCCCCCGGCCGCTGTTTCCTGACCTGAACTTCAAAGTCTCCAGAGATAAGCTGCAGATTTTTAATAGCTGCATCATTTGTTCCTACATGAATCAGCAGAAGCGGGGAGCGATCGCTGTCTGATTACTCCTGGCAGGTTGTCAGTCGGAACTCGCATACGTGCTGTGGGGAGGTGGCTCGCCTCCCGAAATCATACATATTCATCTTTCTCTCCTCCCGGCAGGGTGTTACCACCTGCAGACTCTGTTTTTCCCCCGGGATACTAACAACCTTTTTCATAATTGCCAGCACCTATCGAATCGAGTGTTTAATGGAACAAAAATGGTATTTCTTCAAAACGTCATCGTTGTTCACAAGAAGAGGCAGTATGATGAATTAGGGAGAGCATTGGGCAAAGAATCGGACAGCTAGGATTTGGTTCTGTTTTTTTATTACAGATGACCAAAAAATAAGTATTATTTTAAGATGAAATTCCGAGTCTTCAAAGATGTTTCAAGCTTTCTGGGGTCCAATATAGGCTATACAGATTCTCCTTCTCTTCCCGTGTGACCCAGACACACACAGATATGCCCATCCAGTTATCTGTGTCCTCGGGAGCACTTTAGTTAGGGGAATTCTTGATCTACGTAAACACTTTTATCAACTGTCAAGTTGTATGTATATGAACTGACAGGAATATTCTAATCACAAGTGTCATTCCAGATAAAAAGTCATTTTTTTTTCTTCCTTTCTGCACTCCCACCTATTGGCATCCTTTCCCTCCTCTCCTGGGGAACTTTCTTTCTGGCTTTCTTCCTAGAATCTTTCCCCCTTCTTGTCTAAAACTCCTTCACTGTAGCTAATAATCTGGAGTGATGAAAGGCGTCACTTAGGGCCCTTTACCCTGCCCTTCAGCAGGAAGATGAGTTTGTGCTTGTAACAAATCGAGTTGGTCGTCACCTGGGCAGAAGACACAGGGCTGTCCCCATCTCCCTGTGTCCCCAGGCCGCCTCACATGTTCCTAGTGTCTCTTTGCGTCCCTGCCTCAACTCACAACTTTTAACACTCTCCCACGGCCCCTCCTGGAAACTTATTTGTCAGCGTAGGTGTCGTGAGTTCTTACCCTGCAGGAATTTAGGTCTGGGGAGAAATTTCAGGTTGCTAGGAGAAGATGTCATTTGAAGGCTGAGGACCTGAGAATATCCACAGATGCCAGCTGGGTGACGCTGGCTGCACCGATTGGTACAGCCAAACTCACTCCACTTAGAATCATATGAGTGAGGACAAGGGAAACTTTTACTTTGATCAAAGAAATGATGAGCGTCTGTAAGATAGCAGTGTATGCATCATTAGTGATTAGTCCCCAGTCTAGTCGATTATGGTATTTAAAACAAACAGGGCCCTTCCGCCCCACCCCCGTTTTAAAGGTAATTTCTACACATTGTAGGAAAGTTGGAATATAAAGAAAAGTATAAGGATGAAAACAAAAATCTCCTGCAATGGGCAACGGTGTCTTTAATGATATGAGACCAATAGTAGGCGATACGAATTGTCCACTTAATGCCAGGTACCATGTGGCCATGGCAGTGACCGAGATGCCCCACCAAGCAGGCGGTCTGTGCCCGCAGCTGTGCTCTTAATCCCTCACTGCATCGCACCCAGCTGACAATACTCTCTGATGTGTGTGCTTCTAGGATCCTAGAATGATAATGGGAACAAAGGTGCCAGGCACCTTCCGTGTGTCACCTTAGTTAATCCCTGCAGTAACCCTTTGAGGTAGGCAGTATTATTATCATCCTTATTTTTTATATGAGGAAACTGGGGCCTAGAGTGATGATAAACTTGCCTGAGGCCAAGTTCACATAGCTTGAGAACAGGGCAGCTGGGATTTAAAATAGTCCTTACTCTTGGAAACCATAATGAACATTTACTACTTTCCTGGACTATTAGAATTGGAGAAGGAATCTCAGCAGTCATTTTCCCCAAATTTCTTGTTTTACAGAAAGGGCAACTTAGAATCAGAGACATGAATTAATTCGCTAAAGGAAATAGAATGAGTCCAAGGCCATGAGTAGCATTCAGGTCTCCTGGCTAGCAGGATGGTATTCATTCTCCTGAGCGGGGCTCCAGTTGAGGAAAGGGAAAATGTGTTTCTGAACATTGGGCAGTTTATTTCAGAAGAATTATTTTATACTATTTCCTGAACATCATTTCCTACCATCATTTTCTTGGGTCATCCTCTATGATACATGCAAAAAATTCTCGTATTTCATTTATTTTTCACACGGTAGGAATTCACCTAGGTAAAGTGCAGGTCAGCCTTTAGCATATTAAACTCCAATTCCAAGAAACTCAAGGCAGTGTCTGAAAGCCAAAATTCCAATCCCATATAAGTCATCAGATGGACTTTTGACTCTCCAGTTCCAAATGCTAAGACAGGGCTCACATGTAGGGTGGATCTAACATAAGAAAAAGTACCCTGAACACCGTGTCCCTAGCGATGGCAGGAAACCTTTCTTTGTGCTAAATAGATGAAAGGTGATGGACACTTTAACCTTAGCTCTGGGGAGAGAGATCCAGGGGAAGTGTCGTCATTCTCTGAATGGCTGCAGAACCCTTTTCTATTTTCTACCCATTTTTCCATCAACAGAAGCCCCAGGTAGGGAAGAGGGGAGGGAAGCACAAAGGCAAAGGAACCAGGCAATAAGTAAACTATTTAAGGTCACAAGGTGACTGCGTCTCAGAAGCCAAGAAAAGAATTCCAGAGGAATCATCTGCAAGAAACAATGGATTATGTCTTCTCCAAAGAGTGTTCCGAATGGACAAGCTCATGTTAGGCAATCTCGGTGCTGTCTTCTTGAACGCTTTGTTTTCTGTCTCTGTCTCTCACCCTTTTACCTCTTACACAATGCATTTCTTTAAGCCAATATTTGCATTGAAGAGTGGGGTAAAGGCTCACAGAATCTGTGGCTTACCAGTGTTCTTGCCAAGAGAGTATCAGGGGACAGCCAAACATTCTCATTGGCTGGGCTGCTGATCAAGTGCGTATTACCCAATGCGGTTATTGTGTTTCCTGGGTGCACCTTATGGGCACAGCCTTCTCTTTGTCCCTAAGCACACCTAGGGAAAAAGTCTCCCTAGGTTTTCCTGTGTCCTGAAATTTCTAGTCTCGTTTTCCCCAGTAAGTCACATAGCACCTGCTCTTTTTACTAGCTATACGTGTGTTTTTAATTAAACATGTATTTTTGGGAGGCATTTCAGGAGTTGTTAAAGTTTTTTCTTCTTGAATGTAGGAAAATATAATTCCCAATTACTTCACTTCTTCTTATTCTTAAAGGTTAGAAACGTTGTGTAGATAGAGGAGACCATAGCTGCCAAACATGTATGATTTCATATTTCAAGTTATGTCAGTTTGAAGGTCTTTTAACTAAGAAAAATCATCTGGTGGTTGGCAATGCTTGCCAATAATTAAAAAAATGTTTACTCTGTAGATTAATTTATTTGACTTATTGGAAAACTGCATAGATGAAGAGAAAACCTCTAATGTTGCAAACCTCTAATGTTGCATCATTTAAGGGAAGTGCCGGAAGATTAAAGGTCCTGGTTTGCGGTGTTTTGTCTCTTCCGGTGCTCGGGTCGTTTTTACAAGTTGGGCACAAAGTCATGCATTAAACCTTTAATGCCCCTGAGGTACTAAATGATTCCTCCCTATTTCGAATATCTGATGATGGGTTGGTTTTAACAAATCTACCAGACCTGCTTCTTCCCCCATGATAGTTTATCAATTCCATTATCATTCGACTAAGTAGACTGGCCTAGAATTGCCTGAGCTTCCAGAGGAATTAAAGATTATCATCATCAATAAATATTTATCGAGCACCCTCTTTCTGGTTAAGAGACTGTGCCAGGCACTATACAAAATCTGATTACAGCTCCACAGCTACTGCCCAAAGGGGCTTGCAATCTAATTATAGGCAGCCCAGATGAGATAAACACAGATGACAAGGTCTGGCTGGCAATCCCACGTTGCTCATCTGAAGGGGAGAGAGAGAGAGAGAGCGAGTGTGGGAGCACACTTTATTGAGTTATAAAAAATAACTTTTTCTCTCCCCAATCGTCTATGTTTATTTCAATCTTGGTTTAGGAAAATAAGGTTGAATTTGGGTAAATGTTGCAATCCATGCGGTCTTATCCAGGAATGATTAAGTCTGAGGCACATTTCATCATTTTTCTTGTCCTCTCTCTTTTTTTCTTCCTGTATACCTCCAGGGGCCAGGCAGTGCTTAATGACACTTAAAGCAGGAACAAGTGGTCTCCAGGGAACAGTGTCTTTTGTAGCAACAAGGTTGACGGCCTTTTCATATGTTACGAAGCACCAAGGCAGCAGAGGAGTCAGGTAAGAAACAGAATGATGACGAGGAATTAACCAGTACCCCTCAGGTTTTATATCTGTGGTCTTCAAAGAGTGGTTCTCGGACCGCAGCATCATCGCCTGGGAACTCGTTAGAAATGCACGTCCTCTGGCCCACCTCAGACCACTGGAGTCAGGAGCTCCAGTGGAGATTGAAGGAGCCCTGCAGGTGACTGCAGCACACTCCAGCTGGGAACCACTGCTTTGTACACTCAGCAATCACAATGGTTTCTAGAACACTCTGTTGCTGCTTCTATGTGGTGCTGATATAAAAACCCCAAAGCAGAGGTGCATCTAGATTGTTGTTTGACCAGAGTTGTAAAGACATCTTCATAATCTCAGTATAAGCAGACTTACGAAGTTTACAGGAAGAACTGAATAAATCTGTGTGGTGGGGAAGAGGCCAGAGGCTTTCTGAAGGGACTTGTTCCTTAGGTGGGCTCCAGTTTCTTTTGGAAGAATCTGAGAGTAAACACAGGGGAAGAAGCCTCTGTTACCTGCTCATGATCTTTGGGTTCCATCAGGGACTCTGTGAAGCCCAGTAGCCATTGGAAGTGTAGTATCCCGACTGACTTACTGATCCATCGGTGAAGACCTTGTGTGAGTAGAAACTGTCTCGGATGTAGGGCAGTGTCTTAGTCTGCTTTGCACATGCTATAAAGGAAATATGTGACGCTGGGTGATTTATAATGAAAAGAAGTTTATTTGGCTCACAGGTCTGCAGGCTGTACGAGAAGCATGGTGCTAGGCATCTGCTTCTGATGAGAGCTTCAGGAATCTTCCATTCATGGTGGAAGACATAGGGGAACAGGAGGCCCAGTACTGGTAAGTGGCCCTGTTAGGAAGCCGGCTGGGCATCACTGTTGAGCTCCGCACCACCAGCCCCCCATCCATGGCACCCCATCCCTGCACCCCCGTCCCTGGAAAAATTGTCTTCCATTAAACCGGTTCCTGGTGCCAAAAAGGTTGGGGACCACTGCAGAGGGGAAACCATGTGAATCTGAGTGAAGATTCTCTGTGGTCAACGTATGAGCCATGCTGTGATTTCCTTGTTGGGGGAGACCTTATCTCATCCTGGAAAGATTTCTGGAGTCCAGAGAAGGATCCTGCCTTTAATGTCTGCTGGGGATGGTGGGGAAGAGAAAAAATGGAGACCAACCTCTTCCACTCACCACAGCAGGTGTTTATGAAACCTGGTCTTGGTCCCTCCAGGGGCACTTACGTGGCTACTTTCTGTAAGGAGGAGACTAGAAGGGAAACCAATGGTGACACCAGGACTGAGGATAGAGGAGCTTTTTGATTTAGGATCTCAAGGATTCTTATCCCTAGAAGGGATTTGTTTTAAATGCAGAGGATCCTTGGAAACCTCTGCAAGGCCTCACAAATTACAAAACCAGTTGGGAGCTCTGACATCTTTGGGTCTCAAATTTCTTTTCAAGAATAATTCCCAGGAGTAGGTAAGCACTTCTGGAAATATAGGACTTGAAAGTAAATTAAGGCATTCTATTAAGAATTAAGTAAAATTAAAAAAAAGAATATGTGTAGTTAATTTCAATTTAAATTAATAGGGGCATATTATAATACATTAGTATTACTAGGGTGCTCAACAAGAACAACATTTAATTTTAAAATGAATGTAAAAGCTTCCCTCTCCTAATGTTTTATATAATGCAATTAAAAAAAGAATTCATTTAGCTATAATGAGCACATATATATTCTTTAATATAATTATGTATGTATGTTATAACTATCCATTTATAGAATTAACTATGTATAATTTTACAGATTTAAGCATATACAAATATAACATTTATAAAGACTTATTAATATTAAATACATCTATGTATATATTAATATTAGTGATGGCATAGGAAAAAATTGGATATGTTGTTTTCAGCTTATGTTTTGTTATATTTGGAGGAGTCACATTTTAAAGATTTGTTTGCTTTAAAATATCTCCATAAAGTTTTCTATGAATATAGCGCACCTGTTTGTCCGATAAAGAATGACGCCATTTAAATAACTACTGGGCCATTATGTCCTAATGACAAGCACAACGAGGGATGTCTGTCTCCAAATTTCACAAGAATAGAGAAAAAGTTGTTCAGCCAAATCATGCTGTCCACCCCATCTGAGTAATTTAAGCCCAGGCTGGATTGGGACAGGGACAGGTGTAATTGGCCCAGTCTCTGCTACTTCCAGCCTTGCAATTACCATAATAAGGTCATCTATAGAGAGGTCAGAAGTGAATGGCCAGTTTGGCTGTCGCCTTCTAAGACTGTCATCGGTGAGAGAACAAGGAGTCCATTCGGTCAAAAGAAAAAGCTAAATGGATGGTGGTAATTGGTCTAGTGACAGGAAGATCTGCCAGAGGACAACAGAAACAGGCAGCGGCATTGAGAGATGAGGTAGCAATGGAGCAACGCGGGATGAATGGCATCAGTGAATTTATAATCACGGCAGAAACGAGGCTGGGGCAGGGGCCGTAGGAAGGCAGTTACCTATATGAAAAATACCGTATGTTGACCGCGAGTTCATCAAGAAATAGAAATGTGTACCTATAACCACTTCTCTTGATTTATCCAGTGTGTCCAGGTCATAATGCAAATCTCCGTGGAAGAGGAAGCTGTTTGCAAAACAGTCTGTTTGCAAAATGTCGAGGAAGAATGAAGTTGCACCATGGACCACTCTGGGGGAGTGTGCTTTAAAATGAGATTCAAAAAGAGGCCCATCTGTAAGCACAGACATTATCACTTTTCTAAAAAATTAACGCTGGTGACACTAGGGTCGGGGAGGAGGGGTGACTGATTTTTCAGAGTGTGTACATGATGCCCAAGGATGGGCATCTGCAAACTTGACTCACTCTGTCTGCTTTGGACCTGCAGGAATCCTTCTATAGCCTAAACTAAGAGCCCACAAATAACTCTTGCTTTCCACACCATTTTCATAGTAGCTCTGTCTACACCTGTTGTTTGGGACTCAGTCCCTTTTGTGAATTAAAGCTTGAAGAATTCTTTAAGACACAGCATACAGCATGGGACATGCCCACACAGTACAAAACATTATTTGTTTTTTACCTGAAATTTCAGTTTAACTGGACTTCCTGTATTTTGTCTGGTAACTCCCGCTGGGGTGGCAGCATGGACGACGGGTTTGGGGGCCTTAGGTAGGAGTTATGGAACCAGTTAGGCTGAAGTTAGGGCAGGGGACGTGGGGAATGAGAGGGGAAATGGAGACTCGGCTGGATGCAGCCCCTTTATCCCCAAGGACCCCAGTGAGGCAGAACCAAATTTCATTCCAGGTCTCTTCGACTGGAAAACCATGCCTTTATCCCCAGTGTCTACAGTTAACACTCCATTACCTGTCTCATTCCCCCCATTTCCTCATTAAAATTGCAGAGTCCAGCTGGTCTTAAGATTATGATCATTGTTATTTCATAAAACCACTTCGGTAGGTGCCAACCCATTTCAATGACTGGCTGTCCTTAAACAAGGTTATCACTTCTAGGTCTGTTAGTGGCCACTTCTTGCTGTAGGTTAACTTGGGGCTACTTATCTCAGCAGGTGCCACAGCACAGCAGATCCTGCCAGGGGCACGCCTAGCCCAGGAATAAAAATGAAGGAAGTTGCAAGGCTGTAAGGGTGACAATTTCCTACGCTTTGCTCCTTTCTCTGCTGCTAATCCTCTTTGACTTACTACGTCATCGACGAGGTAAGCCTGTTTAATTTTCACATCCGCCATCGGAGGTAGGTTTGATTATTATTTTTAATTTACAGAGGAGGAACCTGAAATACAGGGAGGCTAGGTGATTTTCCCGAGTAAGCAAGTTAATGAAGCCACTACTGAGTGCCTGTCCCAAGGTGTTTGAATGTGTAAAGATGGAAATGAGAAATGTTTAGGGTCACTAAAAGTTATCCCCGAACTTAAAAAATAATCATGGAGACAGATCTCAAAAGTATAGAGACACAGGCATGAGTTAGCAAGCCTTTCTTCTTAGCTGTGTCAGCGTGAGCAAGTTACTTAAACACAAGATCTGTAAAATTGGAAAAAATCCTCACTTCGTGGGATTTCTGTGAGGTGAGCAAGTTTTTTATAAACCAAAAAAGTTTCATTTGTGTTGTTCTAACATAACTTTGGAGCGATATTTCTAAACTCCATGGTAATTTCCTACCTATGAGCCAAATAACATAAGCACGATTTGAAATACTTAGTTCTATTAAATATTCAACCATTACAACCTACTTAAGATAATCAACAATTATTAAGTGATTCACCAAAAAGATTTTATTACATAGCGTCTATTAATATTCTTAGCCTCACTTTTTTTTTTTTTACCTAATATACTTTTTATTATACTTTTTATGAAGTGAGATTTGTTTTAAGGTTCATCTCCCCTGGACCTTATCTAAAAGGATTTAGTTGTGGAGTACATAAATGATGTCATTCAATGCACTCTTCACTATGTAAACATACAACACACAGTGCACCCTTAGGACAGGATATAACAGAGACTCAAGTGTTATATATTAATAGCTTTGATCTTATTCTTCTTATAATAAGAGATATCAACTAAGTCAGTATAATGGATTAAAAAAATAAACAGATTAAGGATATATTTATATGAAATGACCGAATTGGTCAAGCTGCGTCTATGTTGATTAACTGAATGATCCAATCCAGTTAGACTACTGCAATCACCAGGTCATGTGTGCGGCAGTAATGCAGACGAAACCAAAGCTACGCAGGGTGAAAGTAAAGAGAACTAAACTCTGCCAACAAATATGTCCACCTCTCCACATCTTTGTTGTGTTTTCAAATCCTAACAACTCAAAATTTTCTAAATAAATGTCATGCTTAGTTTTAGTTTTTTTTAAACTCATAATTCTGTGAGTTACTAGAAACTGTTCAAATACTGCTTATTGAAGGAAAACGTTTATATTTTCTCCTGAGAAAATATGTACATTTTTTTAAAAAAACAAGATTTTATAGCAAATTAAGAAAGGGGATAGGTCTTTTTATTCATTTGTTTGGAAATGGATTAAGAGCCAAAGAAATAAAACAAATCAGGAAGAGACATCCGCATTGTTTTTATTATTTCTGAGAATGAGCTTCAGATCTTTGGTCTGAAGTCTGGAAGGTCTGTGTTATTTTAAGCTGGGTTACAAATACGAGTAATTTAATAAGGCAGTTTGTCTCTAGCTTTCCTGGGCTATATGACTGCTGGCCGTTCTCTTTCCTGTACCAATCCAGAGGCCAACCCCAGGTCAAATTTGGAGGACAAGTGCTGGTAATATAAACATGTGTTACTAGGCAATGGTAAGAATGAAGTGTGAGGTCTACCATCCACCCTCTGAATTTCTATTTCTTCATTTAGGAAGAGAATGTTGCTTGAAGTCTTTAAAAGCATTTTAGGCTGGCATGCTTTAAACTTTTTCAGCCCAAGTGGCAATTATCTGGAGAAAAAAGTAGTTGATTACATTGATATAAGTAAGAGTTTTCATCTGCCTTTGCCAAGGCATTTTTATTAATATGATTTAATTTACTAAAGTTAAAGGTAGAGTTGCATTGTTATTATGATTAATGGAGGGGTTAGGCTATGCAACTGGGAGGCTGGATGGCATAATTCAAGGTGCGGGGATCACTGGAGTTTCTAGAGTTTGGATTAGATGTTCCAGTTCCTAGCTCGAAGGCTTAATGAGCAGTGAAAGACAAGGTCAAACTGAAAGGAGTCACCTAAATATATGCCTACCATTGCTTCCTCTCTCCTCATTTTGATGCCTCAAACCTGTGTGTGCAAAACTGCCCCATCTGTCTATGCAGACATGGAACCCAAAGATAAGTTGTTATAGGCAAAATCTGGCCTCTACCTTCCATGTTTTCCAAAACTGAGGTCACTTGCGATATGTTCGATGAGTTTGTTCTGTGTATTCTGATGTTTCAGTCAATTCTTTAGTATCCATGGCTATGGATGGAAGATCTTTATGAAATATTAAAAAGTACATTAGATTTTGAGTGCATTGCGATGATTTTAGTAGCTCGCTTACCTTTCTGATTAGGTACACATCAAAATGAGTTTGCATTTCTGAATAAACATACACTGATTCAAAGAAAATTGTCATGTTAGGAGGCAAGGTCAGGATTAACCTAAGACAAGGTTAAAGACAAGGTTTAGATTATTTGTAAATTATTTAAGCCATTGTGGGGAAGTGGGTGTTGACTCTAGTTTTCTCTCCATGCATACAGGATATTAAAAGGAGGTAATGCATTTTAGCAGGCTGTTGTGTAGTTTGCTATAAATTGAGAAAGTTCTGCTACTGATTAGTTTTTCTTAACTTTAATTTCTGAAAATGAGAAAAAATGAGATAGTAATGCTAAATCTTGAAAAAATAAGGGAAACATGATATTATTTTTGAAAGTAATTTATAAATAGGAAATATGTGAAATGCTTAAGATGTTTAATAACATTCAGTAGCCTTCCTAGAAAATTAAATACAATTATTAACACATTCATGTTGAAGAAATATATTTGGTATATTACTGATAATACAGTAATTCTTTTTCATAAGGCAGTGGTCATTATGAATCCAAAGAAGGGTATGTAGAGGGGCATCCTATTTATCTAAAACAGTTTTTGCAAATTCTCATCTTTGAGGGCCCAGCTCTCAATTTACTTAAGAAGACCACACATGTATCAGTTTTTCTCCCAGCCTTTTCCCTACCGTGGTCTGTAGACAAGAGCCTGTCATTTGATTTGATAGCTTTTATGATTGACAGTTCAATCCGTCACGTTTTCCGGTTCTAATTTTAATAAAGTTTTTTGTGGTTCATAGCTTTCTTTTTAGAAATTTAGTTTAGTCCCTAGGCCAGGCTAGCAATTAGGCAATTTGTTCTTTTATTTACAAATGTTTCCAAAGTAAATATCAAAGGGTATATGAAATGAAGATGATTTTTGGTCAAGTTTGCACATTGACCCTGGATATATTATGCTTCCGAGACTGTGGAAGAGAAATGAGCATGTCCGGAGGGAAAAGAACTGCCTTGGATTCAAGAGGCCTGGCTCTGGCACCCATTGATTAAGTGATCTTGGAGCAGTCATTAAGTAGACAGTTGACTTCATATGTTTGCAAAATGTGGTTGGACCGGGATTGGAGCCACCCAGAATAGGTGCCTAATAAATGAGTGATGAGTGAAGTTTCCTTCTCTTTCTAAAATTCTCTAAATCTATGATTATTTTTAATCCAGAGTTACAGAATCTCAGGGCTTACATGAGTGTTTGGGTCTGCTAATTCAAACTTAACTGACATTTTTTCCAGTTGCAAAGTCAAGGGGAAAGAAACAAGGGGAAAAAAAATTAGTTGTATAGGTCAAAAAGGCAATTCATTCTTTCTCTTTTATGATACAATCAACAAAATACTTTCCTGTGATACATTCATTATCTCGTCTCCCTCAGATTATAGACAAATGTGGCTGACCCTACAGAAAGGACTGGGCGCTCTCTGTTTGACTTGCATACTAGTCATATCTGAAACTCTGAGTTTGATTACCTTATGCAATGTATGTGCACCCCTTTACAATTTTGCACGAAATCCAGCCTGGATAGCTAATTGGTTAGTTGGTGGTTCCTCTCTGGTATAATTGACCTGGAATTGGCCCAAGACCCTCCTGGTTTGTCATCCATTTGGTTTCTGAATTCAAACAGGAAATACTGAAACAGATTAAAATGGAAACAACAACAAGGTGGTATTTCCCAAACATGAGTAAAATCTTGGTTTAAAGTGGAGGGGATTCCCATGACCAAAAACTTTGTTCATTTCCCTAACTCTGTAAGAATTGCTTTCCCGGTCTGGAATTGTGATATTCCACTAACAGGCGCTGATGGAAGATGAGCTGGAGATAAAGAGATGCGTCAGGGAGGAACGAAGCCAGAGGTTCACACCCAGGGGAGGAGCCCAGCACACCTGAAGCTTGCCCAGGTGCCGTGGGGCTTGATGTTCACAGTGTTTTTGTTTTGTTTTTAAGGAATACTTCAGCTGTGCCACATAGCTATGGCTTCGTGCCTGTGCTCAGTACAGGAATTCGATTGATAAAGTTCCCTCCAGCTTAGATCTGAAGGCAGGGCCCCCCATCTGGAGCCAGGTTTTGCAATCTAGCCCTTACGTCACCAGTGAAGAACTGCTCTCTGCAAATACGCAGTAAACCAGATGCTGTTCTTTCATAGTATGAGTGATTGACCCAGACGTACTTTATGGCATTTCTTTCTAGGGTACTTTCCATTGCAGATGGAGTGCAAATAAGTACTTTGGGAAAAAGATACCGTCACCTAGAAAAGTTCTTCCCCTAAAGTTTTACAATTTGGTATTGAAATGGTTTCCTAGTCTTTAAATGTGTGGCTAGATGTTTTGGTAAGAAATAAAGAGATCTATTCTGGAACCACGGCAGCTGAGCTCCTTGACAGTTGGAATAGTCCCTATGAAGGGCTAGGCGTACTGCATAAACATAGCCTAATAAGGCTTTCTTTTAGTGAATGTTAAACCCATTGGTGGAGTTCAAAGTCCAAGAGGAATGGTTCCATATACTTTCTGATTAATTAATTCAAACACCTTGTAGTCAAGATAGTAGTAAAACATGTAGTTGTCAATAATTTATTTCTTTAAGCTGAGGGACTAATTGGGTTGAATTGTCTATTTGTGGTGGTTTGCATGATAACTAAGGGAAAAGATGTCTTTGTGGAGAAATTGGCAAAGAGGTTGATTTTATGTTTTTCATTTGCCAGTTCCCTTCGCTTGTTAAGGCAGACAAGACCCATGAAAGCTCTTTCATTCACGTGCAGAATGTAAAAGCCACGAGATGTACTTAGCTAGAGAGTTATTGGGATTCCACATGGCTTTTCGATGAGTGAATCCAATGTAGTGTATGTGAAAACTCTTTGATAAGTATAGAGTTCTAAATAAATGTGCAATGCTACTCATTATTGTAGCTTTTCCACTGGGGGATTCAGCATGTTCCTAAAGTTAAACTCCTGGGCTGACCCTTTTCGTGATAAAGCTATTTAGAAAAAGCGTTGGCTTCTTCCTTTCTCTCACCTTTAGTCCTACACCGAGTAGATTGTCTTTGGAGAAGATTTAATGTAATCATTAGCCCAAGTCTAGACAAAGAAAAGATACTTAAGCGCAAGTAAAGAGGTAATCACTGTGGGTAGCTTGTTGTTAAATTAATATTGAAACAACACATGCCTCTTTAGATGGCATGATTCTAAGAGAATTTACCTGCCTTGTCCCTATGAATGAGAAATGCCTTAGGTTAAACCCATTCCTGGCAATCAAATGACACTTTCCCAAATGTAAGGAGGTGAGATACTAGATCACACTGCACGTTGCCATTGGATAAAACAAAGCAGCTCAGCCTTCGCTAAAGAGAGTCCACCTAGTTCTGTCTCCACAGCTTTGTAAAGAGGATCAGCAAAATATGTGTTACTCCAGAGAAAAACGTGTATGATGAAAAGCCTACAGCAGTTACATAGCTTATGACTTCATTAACATTTAAGTGCATTTATCACAAAGGGATCATATTGTTTATGTTTTGGAATAAACAGAGTTGAAATAAACATGGTTAGTACCTGAAAATATTAACATCAAAAGATACATAAATTCTTTGTAGTAAAAAGCAGATACAGCTGATATTTTTGTTTGTCTCTGTCTTGAATGCCAAGTAAAGAACATTTTTTAGAACCCATGGGAGCAAGTTCCTAAGAATAAGAAAACGCCATGTCCCACACAGGTTACCCCAGTCAGATGGCTTTTATTAAAAAGCCCAATAGCAATCGATGCTGGCATGATGCAGAGAGAAACACTTACACACTGCTGGGGGGACTGCAAGTTAGTACAGCCTCTATGGAAAGCAGTATGGCTATTCTTTGAAGGACTAAATGTAGACCTGCCATTTGATCCAGCAATCCCACTACTGAGTATTTACCCAAAGGAAAACAAGTCATTTTATCAAAAACACACCTGTACTTGAATGTTTACTGCGGCACAATTCACAATTACAAAAATGTGGAATCAATCCAAGTGCCCATCAATTCATGAATGGATTAACAAAATGTGGTATACGTATACCATGGAATATTACCCAGCCATGAATAATGATGACTTAATACCTTCTGCAACAATTTGGATGAAACTAGAGACCATTATCCTAAGTGAAGTATCTAAAGAACGAAAAAAACAAATACCACATGTACTCGCTATTAAATTGGAACTAACCAGTGAGCACCCATGTGCATAGAGGGAAGTTAATCTCAAAGGAAATCAAGCAGGGTGGAGGGGAGAAGAGCATGGGCAAAAACCTACCTAATGGGTACAGTGAACACTATCTAGGTGATGGGCACACTTTTAACCCTGACTTGAGGACTACAAAAGCAATCCATGTAACTAAAGCCATTTGTACCCCCATAATGCTTTGAAATAAAAACAAAAGTATTTCCAATTTACTGCAAACCTGTATTCAGGCACTACAAACTATTTTTCCCATTAGTCCTCATATACTCAGTATAGAAACTACATGCAATAAGAAATAAGTAAGTAGGTATGTCATATCTGGGGAAAACAAGGAAAATGCAATGTCTTCAAGTAACTTCTACACTGGGTTGGAGAGGAGGAGAAATACCACATATCAAGCAAACTGTGGGAAGGGCTATCATTAGTTTCATGCTGGGTGCCATCTGCATACCACTCTTGGACACTCTGGGAAATCAGGTTGGGCCACTGAGACTCTGCATGTGTGAAGATCCTATAGGTCTCATGGAAGACACAATAAAAATAATGTGTGTCACATGTTCCCAGGTCAAAGGGGAAAAGAGACTGTAAATAGAAGGGGTAGGAAAGTCTGCCTCAGCCTTTTTGGAGTGCACCAAAAAAGGAGGGAATTCAGTCTGAAAGGAGAAACTGTAGGCCCAGGGTTGGACTGCTGGTTCTCGGCAGATAGGGGTGACACTTCCGAAAGCAACTGATGCCACAGTCACACCCTCCCCGTCTCTGCTGTGGCAATTCCTAGGGCTTTCCTCAGGTCTTATCCTGTCCTATTTTTTTTTTTTTTTAACTTTTTCTGATCCCTTCTCTTATTAATTCATTCCCACTGATCGGTTCTTAAGGTTGGCTGAAATGTCTCTTCTTTCAGGAAGCCTCTCTTGACCCCAAGTGAGGACTTGGGAACCTTTTTACATATCCCCATAAGCCCACGAGCACCCTGCTTTTCCCCTATCAGAATGCTTATCACACTGCACATACTGCTCTGTTGACTTGTATCATTCACTAGACTGGAAACTTCGTGACATCAGAGTATGGGGCTCTCTTTCCTCCTTTCTTACCATCCTGAGTCATATCTGCCTTCTTCACTCCAGTGCCGCTGAACCAGTGGCAGTTCTGTGACCTCCTCGTGCTCTCTCACTTCTTGCTCTTTGCACAGTTTCCCAGGGCCAGTGCCATCCAAACATGTCTCCATCTTCTCAGTTTCTTTTCTTTTTTATTTCAAAATATCAAGGGGGTACAGATTGTTTTGGTTACATGGATTGCTTTTGTCATGCTTGAGTAGTGGCTATAGGTGTGCCCATCACCCAGAGTGGTCACTGCACCCTTCCCCTCCTCCCACCTTCCCTCTGCTTGATTTCCACTAAGCGTTATTTTCCTCTGTGCGTCTCTTCAGTCTTCAGAAGCCATCTGCAACACCTACTGTTTCTCAAGACTGGCTTAGTTACTTCTCTAGGTCTTCCAATACCTCCCTATGTTCACCTGTGCTTCCCTGTATTATAATACTATAGAAGTGGGTTATAATTAGGACTATGAAGTCCTCAACTAAATACATCTTCTAAAACTTGTTATCGAAATGTTAATATTTTATTTTTTAAAAGAATGATTGAATTCCTTCATAAAAATATATTTTTTAAAAAATAAGTAGTGGAAAATATAAAGAAAAAAGCAACAGATCACCACAAATCCCACCATACGGAATTAAGTAGTAATGATGCTTGATGAACATTATTTCAGATATCTCCCTGCAGCTAGGGGAATGATTGCTGTGGAACAAAATATAAAAATTATAAACCTTGGCAAAGGAGGATAAGTCGGTCAATAGATAATGAGAAGTGCTGGGAAAATCGGATTGCCATATGCAGAAGACGGAAACTGGATTCCTCTCTCTCACCATATACAAGAATCAACTCAAGATGAATTAAAGACTTGACTGTAAGATCTGAAACTATAAAAACACTAGAAGAAAACCTAGGGAAAACACTCGTGGACATTGCTCTAGGCAAAGAATTCATGACTAAGATCTCAAAAGCACAGGTAACAAAAACAAAAATAAACAAATGGGGCTTAATTGAGCTACAAAGCTTCTGCATAGTAAAAGAAATAATCAACAGAATGAACAGACCACCTACAGAATGGGAGAAAACATTTCCGTACTATCCATCTGACAGGAGACTAGTATCTAGAATATACAAGGAACTCAAACAACTCAACAACAGCAACAAAACACTTAACCCTGTTTAAAAGTGGGCTAAGGACATGAATAGACATTTTTCAAAAGAAGGCAAACAAATGGGCAACAAGCACATGAAAAAATGTTCGACATTATTAATTTTCAGAGAAATGAAAATTAAAACCACAATGAGATATTATTGTACATCAATCAGGATGGGTATTATTTATTAAAAATATGAAAAATAGCATGTTGGTAGGAATGCAGAGAAAAGGGAACTCTTATACACTGATGATGGGAATGTAAATTGGTACAACCCCTATGGAAAACAGTATGGAGATTTCTCAAAGAACTAAAAGTAGAACTATCATTCTATCCAGCAATCCCACTACTGGGTATCTACCCAAAGAAAATGAAATCAATATATAAAAAAGACAACTGCACTCATATGTTTATTGCAGCACTATTCACAATAGCAAAGATACGGAATCAACCTAAGTGTCCATCAACAGAGGATTGAATAAAGAAAATGTGGTGTATACAACATAGTGGAATATTATTCAGCTGTAAAAAAGAAAGAAATCATGTCTTTTGCAGCAACATGGATGGAACTGCAGGCCATTATCTTAAGTGAAACAACATAGTCACAGAAAGACAAATACCACATGTTGTCACTTATAAGTGGGAGCTAAATAACGTGTACACTTAGAAGCAGAGTGTGGAACAATGAATAATAGAGGCTTGGAGGAGTGGGGGGTGTGAGGGGGGTGGATGATAGGAGGTTGCTTGGTGGATACAATGTGTGTTGTTTCTATGATGTATGCACGGAAGGCCCTGACTTCATATAATATGTTGTATCAATGTAACAAGATTGTATTTGTACCCCATAAATATACACAAATAAAAAATGAATGAAAAAAAAGATACCAAGAAGTAAAGGAGCATAATATAAATTCTATTTTCAAAATAGTTAAGTATCTTTTCTGAAAAGAAAACAACTAAATGGTAATTATATAAATGCAGTTTACTGCATTTTAGGTAATACATTGTTATTGTTGTTTTCCCACATGCATCTCCATGGTACAACCATAACATATGATGAGATCATGGGCCCAGCAGCCTTCAGTTAAATATGCCTATCTGGGAGACTAAGTAGAACACGCCTTTCCATTTATAAACTACACCTGCATTTGCATAACAATACTAGCAGTGTTATAATAACATAAATGTAATATGTATTTAAGGTTGCAATTTAGTATATAATTTTAAGACAAATGCAATTAAGGTCATTTGTAAAATTACATTGTTTACTTGTTACTTTATAACTGCTCACCACCTCCTTATATTATAGAACCCAGCTTTTGTCTATGATTGGAGAAAAACTACCCCACGGGTTACTCAAGCATTAAACCCTACTGGGAAGCAGATAAAATTATGAAAGGCTTTGAGGCTTTCGAGAGCCTCAGCATCAAAAACTCTTCCAAAAAGCTTTTCTCACTTATCAATAGTTTCTCTTTCTATCACTCACCAGCAGTCCCTTTTTTTTATGCTTGATTGTGAGGTTTATTTAAAATGATGGCATTGACCTTCGTTCTGACTCCTGGGCTTCAATTGTCTTGAATTAATAAACTCGTAAAACAGACGAAGGTGGGGTACGATCTGCACCTGAATCGGTGTCTGCTGCTGCTGGAGCCTGGTCATGTGTTCAAGTATTTTCTTTTTTTTTTCCGCATGGTTAAATGTGGCCGAGCGGAATGTCTTCTCCGGTTTCTGGCAAGAAACCACTATGAACTATCACCAGCTTTAGCAACGGGGACTTTTTGTTCTATATTAATAGTTATATACATACAAAAATGTAAGATTGGGCAAGCAGATAAACCTTTTGTGTGCATAATTAATAACTCACACTTGAATTTCTGTATCTCATTAGAGGTAGTTGTCTCACCTTTAACTGGAGAAGACAAGCTTTATTTTTGTAGTGCTTTGCCCTATTATGTTCAACAATAATAATTCACGGTGACAGATGTAATCCACCAAACTCATTATTTTCAACCCCGATCCATTTATTTTGCATTACCAATACAGTGTTGATGCCTATCGTTCCCTGAACTGGAGTGCCTGATGAAATGTTTTATTGCAATATGTCAGAGTTTAAATAATTAACAGCAGGAATGGAGCTGCAGCCTTCCAAAGTTACTGTGTGTATTACAAAAAAGTATGTAATGCACCCGGTACTCACGAGAGAAGGTCTTAGAGATGTGGTTTGGATAAGATGATTACATTTAGGGGAAGAAGAATGGAATATATCTCCTAGAGAGGGCCACATCTCTTCCAAGATTAGATATTTTTATTTCTATATATATATTTATATGTTTAATCTATCAAAGAGGAAAGTAAACTGGGTTGGAGCCTTGTTTTCTTTTGAGGAGCTAAAATCTCCAAAAGCTATTGTGATAAATCCCACTCATAATTTAACATATTGTGCTGTAAAAATAGTCTGCTTTCTTTTCTTGATTTAGATCCTGCCAGAAGCCTGGGGTGGGGCAGAAGGATACTGTCGTCTGATAGGCCGTGTAGGGCTATGTGACTTCCTTTGACTTTAAAGGAATCACAGGGAAGTTTGAATTGCAACTATTGAACCTTGAAGGGAGAGAAACCAAATGAAACACCTGTTTTTCTGATTACTCTGCCACAAGGCCTTTTAATTAGTTTGTGGAAATAGAAGTTTTAGTTATTGAAGCATATGGTTATTTTCCTCTAAGAAAATGGACATGTGACTGACTGCACACCATTAATTTGTGATTATTATTAAACTAAGAATGCAATTTGAAAGATTGTATATTAATAGATATATTTCCCAGACTAGAAAAGAGCCAAAGTACAAAGCAGAAGAGAAATCCATATAAAAATTTCAATCTTTTATGTCAGCACCACTGACTGTTTCCATGATGGTGTTGAGAATATGTGTTTACTCACTTGGGGACCTGGATATGCTGAATGAAATGTTGATAATTATTTTATGGATATTAATTCTTTTAATCTCATATAACTCCTCTTCCTCAAAGATTTAGAGAGCAGTAAATAGGTGTATGAAACAAAGGCTAGAAAAATGAGAATGGCCAAGGTGAAAATATTCTTGAAACATTTCCTTTATACTGTCTTCAACACAGAGAAGTGGAGATATTTCTCTTCAATATATTCTAGTGCATTAGTATAGAAAATTCAATACTAGAATTTAATTCTATACCAGAAAATTCTACTGGACTATTAAGCAATCCTTCAACTTAGCTAGATGTCATCCTAAATTCATTTTGAAGACCTCAACTCCTCAAAGTCATTGCAAAGAAAGAGAAACTTTTGGCTTGCTTCTGACGGGTTCTTAGACACCTCTGCAGCAAAGTTGTGAGAATGATGTCTCGGTTGGGGAAATTTAGGGTATCAAACTCTAACACTTCATAGGTCTTAATTCATAAGTATTAATTAAAATCAGGAGTCTTTAATTTTAGATGTGAGACACATGAGCTATCAGCAACTTCACGATCACGTCTTACGCTATCATATTCCCCCCAGCGCACTCCTTGCTTTGTGCCAAGGAACATTCAATAAGTACTTGAGGTTTGATTAGTTCTCTGGGAAAAGGCTTCTATTGAATTATTAACCAGTAATGAATGGAATAAGCATGGGCAACATGGGGAGTGCATAATAATTTAAGCGCAAGAAAGATCTCAAACCATAGAACAGCTTTGCTATTAATAAAACCATGAGAAACTCCAAATAATCTACAAGTGTTCTTCACAGTGGCAAAAATGACTCAACTGTTGTGAAATTTGAATTTCTCTCATTGTTTATACCTAAATATGAAAAAATACCTGACAACAGCATGAGACAGAACACGTCTTCTCATTTTTCCATATAATTTACACCATGCGTTTGGCCAAAAGCACTGATTACAAAATACAACTGCAGTTGGATAGCATAGCAAAATGGATTTCCACACCTAGGTTATAAGGCTTGGTTTGTTTTGACTAAAGACATAATTGTGATCCAATTTCATAATGTTGATCACAGTTTCATCACCTGTGCCTAGAAGGAGAGGAAAATATATGAGGGGTACAGCAAAGTGCAAACTCATTAAAAATTGTCTGCAAGAAATTACGATCATTACATTTTAAGTGAAGGTGTGGTATTGTGTTTAATTAAACAAAGTTTGCAAAGTGTTTTGTGGACTTTGCTTGGATTGTGCAAACTTGGCCAAGACACTTTATTCAAACTTACGTTTAATGGAGTATTTTGAGAACATATAATATGGGGAGCAGATAGATAAATTATCCTGAAAAATGCCTTGCATAATTTCTTGTTTAGCAAACATTCTTATTCTAAGAAGGTGAAGTACAATGACCGTATACAATTCTTGAAGGGCAAAATTAGCATATTTGTTTGTAAGATATTTATGAAAAAAAAAAAAAACCAGATAAATTTTGTAAGATTTTTTTCCCTTGGCTACAAAATAGATTCTTAGAAGATAATTAATGTTTCAGCAGCAAGTTTTTGTTTTTTGGTGATGTTATTACACTTGTGCCCATTCTCAGGTAATTTTTTAAAAGTTACAGAGGGGAAACGGGTCCCAAAAAAGCATTGCCAGACTTCAGTGAGTTGCTCTCCTCCCCAATCTCTTTACTTGTTGTCTAAATGGACTACATGGGATGCTGAAGATGCAACAGAGTAAGAGCCACATACCCTCTCACTGTCAATCAAAATATTTGGCTTGAAAAATATGTCACGTACCTGGGGAAGAAATTCAGTGCATTTGTTGATAAACACTGTTTGGAGAAGAATCTGATTTCAAGTTTGGATTAGGGTTTGTCATTCAAGTTGTGTCTGGGCTCAGTTTCTAGAGAGAGAATTCAGTTAATTCTTTTTGGTTCGTTGGCTAGATGTATTCATTTGGAGTAGCCATCGACAAAGTATGAAAAACAGAAATTAAAACTTTAACTCACAAAGTTTACACTTAAAAATTCGCCGTGACTATTTTAATATAAACCTTATAAAATTTAAATTAGCTATTTTTTCAATATTTGCATGCGCAGCAAGGAAATATCTCATGGCACCAGGCTTGGAGAGGGAAAGGAAAAAGGGGATCATCAGTCATGATGTCAAGGGAGAGGCCAGCAGGCTGAGCGGAGAAAGGGACAGCCACGTGAGATGTGTGTTCAAGGTGCAGCGAGCAGCAGGACACGAGGTTTTCCGCGTGGAATCCACCATATGGTTGGCGGGGGTGATAAATGCCAAGAGGTAACAATATTCTAAAATATTGTTAGGCCTACTAGTGAATTTGCAATGAATGAATAAAATTAGCAAATTATAGAAGTTCAGGGTTGGGAGACCCAGCTGAGGTGTCAGAGAAGATTTCTGGCAGAAAGTTGAATCTGAGTTGGTCTTTAAAGACGAATCAATTGCAGCAGGTTGGAGAAAGGATCTGTCTTCACGCACAGAGATGCAGTTGTTGGAAAGAGGGCAAACGTAAGTAGATTAGCCTAGAATAATTACACTTCAGAGTTTCAAAGCACATTGCAGTGTATGAGACACTTTCTCAGTCAATGTCTCACTGATTGGGGCAACCGTGTGAAGCAGGTGGGACAGTCGTCATCACACAGTTTTACAGATGTGCAAACCGCGGTTCCGCAGAGCTACTGCAAGTGCTAGAGTTGGACATCAAATACGCATACTTGACACTTTCTGGCTTTCTGGTTTATTATAACAGATAAGGCACGGTGTGAGGAGTGCCATAGTGGATTAGATTAAAGGGGAAGAGAGTTGGCCAGCAGAATTGCTTACTATTTCCGTATTCATACAAAAATGAGGAGAAATGAGGTTTTTAAAGGCCTGCATAATAATCTGCAAGGATTCATGAATTTATGGTAAGGGCTAGTAAAGAGATAAACTTCTTTTAACAATTATGTTCAAACTAGAGCTAGGATGAAGATGCACAAGAAAGATTAAAATGTAAGACAAACATGGCGAAAGCAAAACAAAGAAAAGAAAAATGTAAACAAGAAGAGGAGGACATATCAGGGCGTAGCCAAGAGTTCTATGTGATTCGTGTTTCCTAGCCTTTACAGTCCCTGTGGAATGTGGCTCACCTGTTGTAATTCAGTGATCGCCGTTTATTATGAAGCAGAACGCTGCCTATGTGCATTTTGCCATGGACGTTTGTGACCTTGATAACTATAAATGCATCAACAAGCTGAAGGCCATAGTTCCAATATGTCAACAGAAATAGATCATTTAAGCAGAGTGGCATATTTTTTGAGGCCAATTTGTCTACCAACATTAGTTTGCCTATCTCAGAACAACATACAGAGAGGCCAGAGTTTAAAATGAATGACAATATATTCAATCCATAATCAAATGAAAATGTTTTGGGAATGGTGCCAGAAAGCATTCCTGAATTAGACTTTCTTTAGCACCTAAATTTAGCCATCTGGAATTCTATTTTAAGAATCACTCAATTTTTTTAAATGAAGTATTTGCCTTTTAATGAAGAAACCATAATTTCAGTGTAAATGTGGAACATACTGTCCTTGACTTTAAATGTACTCAATTCCATATGAGGAAAGAGGTGACATCCTTAGCCACCTGTTTCATAGCCAGTGGTGAGGAAAGAAATTTTCAACCAAAAATAAGATATTATTCTATACCATCAGTAATTATTACAATAAAATATATTTGTTTAGAAATGTCCAACTTTGTTATCAAGGGGTAAAGAATTTAAAAAAAATGTAAGCAGCAGATCACAGGAAGTTTCTGAAACTGTTGCTTATTATGGGAAGAAGTCTGAAATTCTGTTAATGGACACAGCGTTCTTACATTTTATTTCCATGAGGATTACGAAGTGTACTTTGAGTAGTGTTTTCTGTTAATTAAAGAATCTGATGGCATCACAAATATTTATAAAACTGGGATATTTTAAATTCAGTTCTACCAACGATAGTTACAACTAAAATTTCTTTAAAGAATATTATTGTATTCATAGAGTCCCCACTTACTTAACACCTATTATTATTTGACTATTATGTTATGTGTCAGATATTTTTCTAGGTGTTGAGGCTACAATCACGAATAAGAGGAACATAGTATCTGCCCTAAGGGAGCTAGCAGTCTAGTGGGAGCAAGAATGAAATAAATGAGCAGTTAATACAGTATGGTGACAAGGTTCTCGCACAGTAAGCTTGGATGGTGAATCCATAAGAATATATGCTTCAGATGAAATAATTTTTAAACAAAAAGCTATGGATTGTTCTAATTCTCTATGTGGATTAGAGTTTTGTTTTATTACTTCTAGGGGTGTCTACTGTTTGCCAAGCACATTGTTGAACGAAGCCTTCACATTCATTAACCCATTTAGTTCACACCAATGGCTGCTTGAGGCGGATGGCATCAGTCCTGCTGTGAGACACTGAAGCTCAGTGGGGTAAAATCGCTTTTCCCTGGTCTCGCTTTGGTAGCTACTTGACAGAACGTGGGGTCTTTACGCTGTGCCACAATTGCTCCCCGAGTCACAGCAATAGCATGTTGTGGAATAAGCATGCGTGAAATTCTTGATTACAAGGAAGTTCCGTTATAAAGATTTTGTATAAAAATAATTTAATTTATTTTCAAAATAAGCTTTAAGCCAAGTGTGTTAGTTATTCATTACATTAGTGAAGGGAAAATGCAGGATCCCCACCACATAACATAAACATTGTACTGGAGTGCTCAGCAAAATTGTTACAAAGTAGATTGAGCAGGTACGAAGATAACCACTGCGCCGGGGAAAAGTGCCCAGCACTTTCTTGGGTGACTCAGCACTGTCTTGCCTTGAACTGGCTGGCCCTAACTGTATTAGAGCTACTTTGGCGTCCAATAGTGCCCTTTAGTTAATTGTAATACTAAAATGCCTGCCTAGTGGGAAATTGTAATATCATTAATGTAACATGGCTTAAACAGCTGGGATGTTAGCTGGGGCTGCTGTCTCATCTGAAGGCTTGACTGAGCTGGAAGATCCAGTTCCAAGCTGCCTCATGTGGCTGCTAGCTGAAGGCTCCAGACCCTCACTACGGGAGCCTCTCCAGTTGCTCAGGTGATGACACCTGGCTTCCTTCCTCAAGCAAAAGGCCAGAGAAAGTGTGACAAGACAGAAGCTGTCTGGGACTGGGTCCAATCAGGAGAAAGGAGCGACACAGCAACTGGAGTAGGGAAAGTTTAGTATAAAGAACTCTTAACCATTAACAGGGGACTGGAATGATGAAGGCTAGTAAGTGAAAAGAAATCTAAAGACTATCACATTAGAAGAAGCAAAAAACCAACCATGACCTCCAGCACTGAGAGAGAACCTAAGGAATAAGCCCCTCCCAGGACTAAGATTCAGACTTCCCTGGAGAGCGTGTGACCAAGACTCACGGAATGTCAGAAAAGTCTCTATGGTATTGCACTCATGAAACTTACTGGCAATATACTCTCTGGAACCTGCTGGAAATCTACTCTCTAAGATCCCAGGGAAAACTCTTCATGGGAGGTGTCTCACTGGAGACATTCAGAAGCCACTCTCTTTTCAGGAGCTGGGTGTTGGAAAGGCTGTGGCCCAGGAGCTGAGCACAGCCGGAGTGGGATGCTGGAGAACCTGCCCTTATTGCAGGAGCTGAGCACCAGAGAAGCCGCATGTGCTTCACGAGCCTACCAAGTGAGCCCACTGGGATGAGGAAGTGAAAACCTTTTTTCCTTCCTGCAAAGTCTCTCCTGCACCCTCTATGGACAAAGCTTAAGATAGTACCAGGTGGCAAAAGAAAAAGGGCCCATATCCACTTCCATAGAGCAGGAAAAAAGGTGAATTTGGAGCTGAGAGGTGATAAATCGATAACCAGCACAGTCACATACCATCACTTGTGCTACGTGTTATTGTCACCCAGATTATCTCCGGTGCACTGTGGGAGGGTGGCACACAAGGCGTGGACACCGGCAGGCAGTGATGGTTATGGAACATCTAGGGGCCGGTGACCGCACTTCCCTCTGGCACCCAATGATTCACAGCCTCCCACGTGCAGAATACACTGGCATTAGTTCTCTGTCACTGCTGTAGTAAACTATCACAGATGCACTGGCTTAAGACAACGCGAATTTATCTTACAGTTCTTTAGGTCAGAAGTCTGACATGGGTCTCACGGGGCTCAAAACAAGGTGTTAGCAGGGATCTTCAACCCAGCAATACCAATACTGGGTGTCTACCCAAAGGAAAGGAAGTTATTAATTACTATGCTAATATATGTTAATGGAGAAAAGAATAAAAAATAAG
>CAUYRT010022341.1:0-22556 GCA_963574885.1 Lepilemur ruficaudatus
CCCCCCCCCCCCCCCCCCCCCCCCCCCCCCCCCCCCCCCCCCCCCCCCCCCCCCCCCCCCCCCCCCCCCCCCCCCCCCCGAGGCGCCAACAGCTGGGCGAAGGAAAGGAACATGGCAACATACAGGACAACACACCACACCTCATTCAGGCAGGTTTTAAGACACCAGAACTGCTGGACAAAAAACTATAATTATTTTCACAAAGAAAAAAATATAACAAGCACTTTTAGATACTCCATTATAGAATAAAAACCTTTCTGGTACTAAAAATTACTGAGTTTTGAATTTATCAGTTAACAAATGGAAGAAATGTCTCAAAAAAAAAAGAAAAAGAAAAAAGAAAAGAAACAATGGGGCGGGGGGAAGACATACTTTTTCCATTGAAGTTTTCTCCATATTCTAAACTTAAAAGTTTTATTAATACCGGGCCAGGCGCCATGGCTCACGCCTGTAATCCTAGCACTCTGGGAGGCCAAGGCAGGTGGATCGCTCAAGGTCAGGAGTTCGAAACCAGCCTGAGCAAGGGAGAGATACCGTCTCTGCTAAACATAGAAAGAAATTAATTGGCCAACTAAAAATATATAGAAAAAATTAGCCAGGCATGGTGGCGCATGCCTATAGTCCCAGCTACTTGGGAGGCTGAGGCAGAAGGATGGCTTGATACCAGGAGTTTGAGGTTGCTGTGAGCTAGGCTGATGCCATGGCACTCTATCCCAGGCAACAGAGTGAGACACTGACTCAAAAAAAAAAAAAAGAGCTTTATTAATACTGGGTTTGTATCTTTTTAAAATATCCTGATAGGAACTGCAGAAATGAGCTTAAGCCAGGAAAATTCCCTTCCGTTCTTTATCTCTTCTCTTGCCTCCATCTGTGTCTTTTTCCTCCTTCTGGAATTCCTATCATTCATGTTATTTCTCCTGTCTCAGAAGGAACCAACCCTGTCAACATCTTGATATTAAGACTTCTAGCCTCCAGAACTTTGAGAAAATAAATTTGTTGTTTAAGCCAGCAGTCTATTGTCCTTTCTTTGGTAGCCCTATCAAACGAATACACCCAGATACCAAAATCAGACAAAGACATCACAAGAAACTACAGATTTATGAATAAATACAGGCAAAATTCCCCCCAAAATACCAAACCAAATCTGGCAACATGTAAAAAGGATTACACACCATGAACAAGTAGGATGTATCCCAGGAATGGAAGGGTGTTTCAACATAAGATTGTTATGGAAGTAGATAGTGGTGATAGTCTCACAACTCTGTGAACATACTAAAAACTTACAAATTGTATATACCTTGAGGATTAATTATATGGCATGTAGCACCAATTTAAAAACTGAAAACGTTATATTTGTCATTCATATCATAATTCTATTGGACAGCATTATTCTAACCAAGTATCATAGAGCAGAAAAGGGCCCTCAATTAGAAGATTAAGAAGAATGGAGATGTCACTGATAGCTCTCGTGTACAGATACAGTTAGACTTATAAGGAGACACAGTGTGATAAGGAATGTGTAATACAGATGGTTCCCAACTTACAATTTTTCAACTTTACCATGGTGTGAAAATAGGTAGGAACCATACTCTTAAGTACCTATAAAACCGTTCTGTTTTTCACTTTGGTACACTATTCAGTCAATTACATGAGCTACCCCAACGCTTTACTGTAAAATAGGCATTGTGTTACATGATCTTGCCTGACATTGTAGGCTAATGTAAGTGTTCTAAGTATGTTTAAGGCTAGGTGTATTAAATGCATTTTCAACTTATGATGGGAACATAACCCCATTACAAGTAGAGGAGCATCTGTATTTACACTAGGTGAAGAGTTCTGTAAAAGGGGCATACTGTCAGGAGAAACCTAATAGGAGTTTTTAATTCCAGTCTGTCACTCCTTTCACTAATGATTACTGCTTTTGTGTCATGTTTAAGAGATCTTTTTCCTAGCCCAAGCCCCTATGGTTATTCTCTTAATGTATAAAGCTCTGTTTTGATTTGTATTTTTACATGTAAATCTACAAGCAATCTGGAATTGATTTTCTATTTCCAAAAAAGTTTTAGAATTAGTTTATCAAGTATCACTGGCTAACTTCAATCATAAAACTCAGATTCAAAAATCATAACCAAAATATTAGCCAACCAAATCCAGCAATACACAAACCAATAACATGACCAAGTTAGGTTTATTTCAGGAATGCAAATGTAGTTGATCATTTCAAAGTCAATTACTGCAATTTCTCATATTGATATGTCAATGGCGACAAAGTATGAGAAAAGATAATTTTCTTAATGTTTTATGAGAAATGGTAAGCTGAAGTTGTGTCAAGAACTGGAACCAGTCTGAACGGCTCTCACTGGCCAAAAACTGGATAATCTGAGCAAAGAGAATAAAAGATGCTGTGGATTAGAACACATCCTATATGTTAAATAAAATCTATGACTTCATAATGATACTAGAAAAAATATCATTGGCTATCTTTGGCACATGATAGGGATCCAATTCACTATGTTGGATATTGGTAAACATCAAAGGAATCAAAAACTTGACCTGCCTTTAACATATAAAGTACATCTTAGAGTAATCAAATGATTAAGAAAATATAGAAGTATTCCTGCTAATAAATGAGAAGAAATGTATAATTAGAATTATCACTAATTTGGAAACTACTAAAAAAATGATGGATCTGGGTAATGATCATCAATAGCTGCTAACATCACAAAAGAGAAAACACCAACCAATATGTGCACACAGCCCCTTAAGAATGAAATATTCTTTCCAAAAACTCTCACTGGAATCAGAACTACCTCTAGAGTTAACTACCATTTTATAGGAAATATAAAGAACACAGACTCGAACACCACCAAGAGAATGCAACCAGAAAAACTCATCGAGTGCAGGGAAGGAACTATACACATTACAAATATACTATAAGGAAGGATCCTTTAAGAAAGGGAATCCATTAGATCATCCCTGTCTAACACAACGGCCTCTTGCCACAACTGAAATGTAGCTGTTACAAATTGAGACATGCTGTAAGTGTAAAATTCACACTGGATTTTGATGGCTTCATATGAAAATGTTAATTTAAAAACTTAGATGCAAGGCCAGGCGCGGTGGCTCACGCCTGTAATCCTAGCACTCTAGGAGGCCGAGGCGGGCGGATTGCTCAAGGTCAGGAGTTCAAAACCAGCCTGAGCAAGAGCAAGACCTCGTCTCTACTATAAATAGAAGACATTAATTGGCCAACTAAAAATATATAGAAAAAATTAGCCGGGCATGGTGGTGCATGCCTGTAGTCCCAGCCACTTGGGAGGCTGAGGCAGAAGGATTGCTTGAGCCCAGGAGTCTGAGGTTGCTGTGAGCTAGGCTGATGCCACAGCACTCACTCTAGCCCGGGCAACAGAGTGAGACTCTGTCTCAAAAAAAAAAAAAAAAAAAACAAAAAAAAAAACAAAAAACTTAGATGCAAAATAATATTGTGGATATATATTAGATTAAATTATTAAAGTGAACCACATCTATTTCTTTTTACTACTAGAGAATGTAAAATTGCAGATGTGGCTTGCATTATATTTCTATCAGACAGTGCTATTCTGAGTTAAAAAATAACAAGAGATATCTATCAAACATAAAGTATGACCTTGTTTGGATCCTGATTTAAACTAACCAGCTGCATAAAAATACTTGGTACACAATCAGGGACATGTGAACCCTGAACCACTTAGATCATCAAGGAATTGTTTTTTTTAGCTGTGATAATGGTATTGTTTTAAGAGAGTCCTTAGAAACACAACATAAATATTTATGAATAAAAATCTTAAGGGTCTGGAGTTTGCTGTAAAATAAGCCAGAGTGGTCTTGGCTGAGCTCAGTTCTTCCTCTGCCCACCTGTTGTCCTCCTCAAGAACACAGGCTCAGGGCAACCAGTTGTGGGCAGGAGCACTGGCAGGGGGGCATCCCTGTCTACCCAAGACTCAGTCCTGTGTGCCTGGGCAAGTCACTTCCCCCAGCTTCCATTTTCTGAGCTGTACCGTGCATATAATACAACAACCCCATTTAGAGCAGTCATGAGCAAGTGATTTGAAAATGGGGTAAAACACCTACCTCTGTGCCTGGACCCAGTAAGGGTCAATTAATGTGGTTCACTTAAGAGCCAGAGAACCAGAGGTCTGGTGGGGGAGAGAGAATAGGCGGGAAGTCACTTCCAGGAAAAGGGATTCGCCCATTTCTGCAACCCCTCCACACCATCTACCCCACTGGGCGCTTATCTGTCTCCCACATGGGAGAACTCTTCTCCTATTTACCCAGTGTTTTGCCTTAAATTAATTTGAGTTTTTCCTTTAATATTTTATGTTTAAAAGGAAGCTTTATAACGATAGCCTTTAACTGAAAATTAGAGTCATTTGCCATTAAAAAAACCCAAAAAAGGCCGGGCGCGGTAGCTCACGCCTGTAATCCTAGCACTCTGGGAGACCGAGGCGGGTGGACTGCTCGAGCTCAGGAGTTCAAACCCAGCCTATGAGCGAGACCCCGTCTCTACTAAAAATAGAAACAAATTAATTGGACAACTAAAAATATAGAAAAAATTAGCCGGGCATGGTGGCGCATGCCTGTAATCCCAGCTACTTGGGAGGCTGAGGCAGGAGGATCGCTTGAGCCCAGGAGTTTGGCGTTCCTGTGAGCTAGGCTGACGCCACGCAACTCTACCCGGGCAACAGAGTAAGACTCTGTCTCAAAACAAACAAACAAACAAAAAAAACCCCAAAAAAGTAAATACTAAAAAAGAATGTAAGAATGTTATTATATTAAAAAAAGGATCATAATATGTAAGTCATAAATCTTTACAGAAATGCTTACAAGAACATAAGATTTTAAAGGCAAAAAGATGGACTTGCTTTACATCAGTAATAAAGCAATCTCAATATTTATTAAAAGTAGAAAGTTTACTCATTTATTTTAAAATGAAGACCCCTTATATAGAAATTAGCACTGAAAATATCACTTTTCAATGATAGATCTTAATGTATTTTTTGTTTAATCGGAGAACCCGAGGAATTTTCATACTTACTATAAGTCCAGAAACAAATACGTAGTTAATTTTTAAAAACATAACTGAAGTAATATGAAGAAGTATATCTAGATCAGTACTGCTCGGATGACTTTTTTTTTTAATCCAAGAGATTACGTGCAGCGTTCGGAACTTCGGAACTTCCCCGGCTCCACAGGCTCTGGCCGCCCGAGGCCAGCCGGGCCCCAGCGCTCCGCCCCCACCCGCGCCCAGGCGGTTCCGGGAAGCGGCCGCCGCCGCGCCGGCCCTGCGCGCGCACGCGCGGGCCCCGCCACGCAGTGGGCTCGTACTCGAAGGCAGGAGGCCCCGGCGCCCCACGAGGCCCCACGAGTAGTTTCGAAAACTACGAGGCGGCTCATTCGTTCGTCCTCCGGCTGGCGCAGGAAGGAAAAGCCGCGGAAGGGCGCCCCGCCAGGCAGGCCGGGTCGGGCTCTCCGCCCTGCCCCAGGACAGATACCACGCGCCCGGGGGCGTTCGGGCGGGTAGGGCGGACCGGGCGCGCGACCAGGCAGTCCGCAGAGGGCGGGAGAGCGCCGCGCAGGCCAGGGCCGCGTCCATAAGTTCCCCAGGAGCAGTGAGTAATCGGCAGAATACATTCAAAGATACAAAAAAGTAAAGCTCCAGGAAAAAGGAACGGCCGAGTGAGCTAGCGAGGCAAAGATTTTTACCCCAAACGCCAACACGGTACCTTTACAACAGGAGACGACACAGAGACCGCGCTACCAGCACACGCGCCGCCGCCGAGAAGGAAGAAAGGCCCCAGGCCCGCGAGCGGGGATCGGCGGCGGGCGTGGGAGGAGGGCGGAGTCAGCTTCCCACAAGAGTCTTGTGCAACTCCCCGCGCCCTCGGCCACGTGAGCGCACAGCTCTCGTTTCAAAAGAGCCCTCCGACGGCCGCCGTGCCCCACGCGCAGTACCGGCTGCCCGGCTGCAGCTCGCCACCCTTCATCCCCTCCTCGACGCCGGCCAGACCCGACCCCAGATCTCAGCCCGCAGTCCCCACCCGATGGGACCAGGCCCCATGCGGCTCCTGAGCTCAGATCCCGCCTCCCTAATCCCGGGCCACCGTCGCCACCCCGTCAGGCCCGATCCCCAGTTGGTCCCGGGTGCAAGGCCCTTGACCTCGGATCCCGCACCTCAGCCTCCCGGTCTCCACCCCTGGAAGGTCTAGTTCCCGCTCGGCCCCGGGTGCGCGGACTTCGACCTCGGATCTTGACTCCCAGATCCCAAACCTCAGCCCCGCCGTCCTCGACCCCAGCGGGTCTAGTCCCCGCTCGGCCCCGGGTGCGCGGACTTCGACCTCGGACCCACTGACCGCCCCTCACCTTGGGCTCGGAGTCTCCGCGCTTCCGCTCTCACATACGACTCCTCCGTCGTCCCTCGCAGCACCTAGAGGAGAGTGGAACGCGGGGCACTTGGCAGTTGTAGCAGAGGCAGTTGAGGCTTGTTTACCATCACCATGGAAACCCCCAGCAGCGCGCTCTGGGCGGGGCTTCTCAGGGGCCGCGCGTGGTGCGCGGCGGGCTCGAGACCTCAGCTCCAGCCCGTCGAGCGCACGCTGCGCTTCCGGAAGCCCTCCTCCTCCCAGCGTGCTAAACCCTAGCTCGGCCCTACGCCCCAAGCACCCAGATACAGCAGCCCCAGGAGCCTGCGTACCCACCCCGCTGCTACCTGACGGCGTGACCGCGTGGGGTGCCTCCCGAACCCCACCTTCTTCAGAAGACGCGGCACAGTCCCGCTTCCACGACGGAGCCGGAAAGACGTAAGGACTACGGCAGGGCGGGACCCCAGCGGCTGGCATCCGGGGGCGGAGCTACGACGGCGCCATTATGACACGCCCGGAGCGGAGCCGTTGATTGGTCAGCCGGGAGCTGGGCGGCGCCGAGAGAGCCGGGTCCCGTTAGCAGTTACTAGTCCCTGGCGGACACTGATTGGGTGAGCCCGGCTGAACGCGGAAGCGTGAACCCACAGGACGCCTGCTTTGAAGACCAGGTTGAGATAAGAAAATGTCCTCCCTGCGCAGGAAGAAAGGAGCCTAAGAAATCCAGAGACAGCTTAAGGCGTCTCGGAGATTTCTCTGGTGGAAGCGGATCACGGGATTATCCCGTTGGGTGAGAACGCCTCAAACCTCAGAGTGTGACTCAGAAGACACAGGGCAAGTGCAAGATTTTCAGTCACAGGGCACCTGAGCGCAGAAATTTTGGTGGCTAATGGCCATGCCTTTTGAGCCAGAGGAACAGATTTTTCTTGATGCGTTGTAGGGCTAATAATTACTACCATTTTATTTTGGTGGACTCTTAACAGATATCAAGGCACTCATCACAGGTTAAGTTGAACATTATTTTAAAAATTACCAGAGAAAGGCCGGGCGCTGTGGCTCACGCCTGTAATCCTAGCACTCTGGGAGGCCAAGGCTGGTGGATAGCTCAAGGTCAGGAGTTCGAAACCGGCCTGAGCAAGAGCGAGACCCCGTCTCTACTATAAATAGAAAGAAATTAATTGGCCAACTAAATATATATATAGAAAAAATTAGCCAGGCATGGTGGCACATGCCTGTAGTCCCAGCTACTCTGGAGGCTGAGGCAGAAGGATTGCTTAAGCCCAGGAGTTTGAGGTTGCTGTGAGCTAGGCTGATGCCACGGCACTGTAGCCCGGGCAACAGAGTGAGACTCTGTCTCAAAAACAAACAAACAAACAAACAAACAAAAATCAGATATTCTTAAGAAACCCTACAATGACTCCATCATACCTCAGGATGTATAAAGATGTTTCTGGAGATAAAATTTGAATAGTCAACTATTAAGAAAATTATACCAGAAAAAAGTAGCAATGTTTCACAACTTAGGGACTGTGAAACCAGCTCCAAGCAGATATGTTCATGCAATCTTTTCATCAAGAGGGCCTCTGAGCCAAGTGGGCTCTTTGATGCCCTTGAGCCTGACAGTTCGCTGTCTATCAATGATGTAATAATCTTTGAGGTGGTCTTCTCTGAATGCAAGACTAGGGCCTTGGCCTGGTCATGAGCTTCCTGCTGTCCTAAGGAGTCATCCCAGGTGTCCACTATATCTTTTTCAGCATTGAGGACCAACACAGTCACATGTAGGCAGGCCTTCTACAGTGAGGGATGGAGTCACTCAGACTGGTGCCACGGGACCTAGGCCTTTTCCACAAATGTCTGGCTTCATCTGAACAACTGGCAAATGCTCACCCACACCTGGTCCACTTGGACTACCTCCTTAGCTGTGGCCCTTTCTTTCATCTCCATGTCCACAAGTGTCTTACCTAAGTTCTGAAATCTAAAAAGCGAGGCTTGATTGTTTTTTTTTTTGAGACAGAGTCTCGCTTTGTTGCCCAGGCTAGAGTGAGTGCCGTGGTGTCAGCCTAGCTCACAGCAACTTCAAACTCCTGGGCTCAAGCGATCCGCCTGCCTCAGCCTCCCAAGTAGTTGGGACTGCAGGCATGCACCTAATTTTTTCTATTTTTGGTAGAGAGGGGGTCTTGCACTTGGCTCAGGCTGGTCTTGAACTCCTGACCTCAAGCAATCCTCCTGCCTCGGCCTCCCAGAGTGCTAGGATTACAGGCGTGAGCCACCACACCCAGCCATGAGGCTTCTTGATTCTTGAGAGTACCTTCATAGAGGTGTACCTTTAAGATCTGTGGTTTAAGAACAATTAAATTCTCCACAAATGAAGATCATTCCAACATGTTGCCTCTTACAGATTGACCTGCTTGTTTATTTCATGTTGTTTATATACATTGATTATCACAAATTTAACACTTTTCAATAAGTATTTTCAGTTAAAAAAATAAGCTCCTCTCTTTAACTAAAAGTGGAATTGGAATGTTCCTAACACAAAGAAGGTCAAATGCCTGAGGTGATGGATACCCCAATTACCCTGATTAGATTAATTCACATTGTATACCTCTATCAAAACATCACATGTACCCTATAAAGATATACAACTATTGTGTACCCATAATAATTAAAAAAAAAAAACCTCTCTAGAAACCACAAGTCATACAAATGGTACAGAGGTTTGGAACATCTGGAGTTAAAATCTTCCAGTTGGTAGCTCTTGAAAAATTCACTTTACCCAATAAGGTTTGACCACCCCCTTCCCCATGGCAAGAATCACCAAGGCTCAGAGAAGTCTCTTGCTCAATATCTTGCTATTTAACAAAATTGTTAAATAGCAGTAACAGTAGCTAACACACTGCACCTTCACTGTGCTCTGCACTATTCTAATTCCTTAACTGCATTTAAACCTCATCACAACCCAGCTGTAGATGGCATTTACCTCATCATCATTTAATGGAAAGAAAGTGAGGTACAGAGTTGTTACATTAACTTGCCTAAGGTCACTCAGCTTCTAGTTAGGACTGGGTGTTGGGCAGAGGCCATCTGGTTCCAGGGTCGATGCTCTTAAATGCTGTGTTCTAGATCCTAGTGAGAAACAGATCTTTCAGACTGGCTCACAAGCCTCTGCCTCACTTTCCCATTTGAGAGGAGAATGAAGGAAGTGAGAAAGCCAGTTAAACTGTCCAGCCACAGTATAGGCCCTGTCCAAATGTCACTTTTTCCTTGAGGCCAAATGCTCTAGTAGTAGAGATGAGAGATAAGATGACCCAGATGGGAAGCAGGCAAATTCAGCAGTCACAGCTTTGTCTGGTTAATTTTATTGACTAATATAGAAAATTGCACCTCTGAAGCAGCACTGATGCTCACACAAGATGTAACCCACCACCAGGAAGGCCGGACCTCTGGATTACCTGCAGTTCTTTCAGAGAACTTTATGGTTCTTTCAAACAGCACTTTATTATGTGTTAAATAGTGAAAGAGGGGTTATGGCATGCCTGAGCTTGCTGGTTACTGGCTTGAATTGGTTTCTTTGCCCAGCAACAGATCACAGCTGGATTTCCCCAAGCAGGCCAGGCCAGCAACTAAAGCTGTGGCTTGGATGTAAGTAAGCTAAGTTCTAGCTCTATCTCCATTTGGAGTTGTCAGCTTTTTGCCTTATCATGAGTTTTCCCATCAAAAAGTATGTTCTGTTAGAAGCCTTCACCTCTGTGGAGCCTCAGGAGAGTCAGAAAACTTTATGTGGATCAACATGAGCGAAGGCCAGGGTAGCCTGTAGCTTCTTTTTCTCTCTGCCTCTTTCTCTCTCAGTAACTTCCATTTGTAAAAAGTTATGAAACACTTTAAACATACAGAAAATTACAGATAGTAATATAACAATTATAGCAGATACTGACATTTTGCTCTCTCTCCTTTTATTGTTTTTAGACAAAAAATTATAGATGAACCAATGCTCTGAGGTGCTTTTCAACTCTCTAAAAAGCATTACTGCCAGGCGATGGCTCACACCTGTAATCCCAGCACTCTGGTGGCCAAGGTGGGAGGATCACTTGAGGTTAGGAGTTTGAGACCAGCCTGAGCAAGAATGAGACCCTTTCTCTACAAAAAAATACAAAAATTAGCTGGGTGTGGTGGTGTGCGACTATATCCCAGCTACTAGAGAAGTTGAGGCAGGAGGATTGCTTGAGCCCAGGAGTTGGAGGCTGTAGTGAACTATAATGAAGCCACTGCACTCTAGCCCTGGCAACAGAGTGAGACTCTGTCTCAAAAAAAAGAAAATTAAAGTGAAAATTTTAAAAAAGCATTACTATAAATAAAATATATTTTGAAATTTCAGCAAAATTTTGAAAATAATATACAGTCAGTGGGGAGTAGCGAAGTTTTAGGGTGCGTGAAACTTGTGATCCATTTACACAAATTTTTTTAAAGAATATTGCTTCTGGTAATGTAATTTGTGTGTGGGGTGTGTGCTGTCTTGACCCAGTTTCTAGGCCTTGGCTAGAGGCCAGTTAGTTGTCTTGAGCAGCTGATTAACTCCACACTCCCAGCCACCTCCTTGTCAGGCTCCCTCAGTGGGGCCAGTGTGCACCAGCCTAATCACTACAGGGCCAGGTCCAAACAAGCAGGGACAGCTCCCATGCCCTAGAGCCCCCTGAAATTACTCAAATTTGGTAAACCTGTTTGCCCTGCCTAACCTTTTTTTTCCTGCAAAAACCACAATAAAGGCACTTGCCCCAGGTTTCCCCTCCCTTTGCCTTGTGACCCCCTCCTATTCTCCCTGAGTGGCCAGGCCTGAAGTGCTTTGATTTCCCCCAAACTGTGGGTACAACACAATTGTAAAACTGTAAAACTTGTAAAACTCTTTCTGGTTTCTCTCTCTTGGTCTGTGTCTGTCCTCACCAAGAGAATATATTTAAAATAATTCCCTCCCACTGCAGCTTCTATTTCAAAACCACCATGGTTGGCATGGTGGAAGGGAGCCTGGCACTGGGGTCCCTGATTAAACCCACATTCCTCCTGGAGCACCCTGGGTGGGTGGGTGGGGAGTGGGTGCCAGAGGGCCTGGGCTGCTCAGTGGTTCCTGAGCCTCACTCCACCTGCGAAAGAGGGTGACAGGACTGAGTGCAGGCCCAGGCCTCCCTCTGACAGCCCCCTCTGACGGCCTCCCTCTGACAGAATGCTAAGCGTTTTATATTACATAGGTTTTTGTTGGAAATTCTGTATTTTTTTTTTTTTGTCATTTGGAATTTACTAAGCAGCAATGTGTCATGCCAACATTTATGTTTTGACCACTTTATTTATGAAAAATAAATCCCAAGTTCTATCCCAGAACAATGGAACAAATTTGAGATCTTTACAATATCTTCGTAATCATGGTTCTTAATGTTGACTTTGAAGTTTTCTGACCAAGAACAGGGGAAAAAAAACAGGTGGTTCATAAATTAAAGATCGATTGTGGTTAAAAGTGGTTTGCTGGAGGGAAGCGGGTGGCAATGAGAGAGACCAAAGAAGGAGAAAAGAGAAAGGGATAGGGCTGATTGCTCTCCTGGACAAAGAAGAAACCGAAACTTTCCTCAAAATGCATACCTGCCAGAAGCCCCTGAACCTGCCTGGACGCTTCCTTCGGGTCCTGCAGGGAGCCGGTGGGGAGCGGCTGCGGGGTCTGGTGGGTGCGCGGCGCTAGCCGCTGCTTCTGGCGGCTGCTTTCACTTCGCCTCCGCGGTGTGCGCAGTTCGACCAAGGGCCCGCCTTCCACCGACGCGCACGCTGCCGGCCCGGGCAGGGGGAGCCGCGCTCAGCCCGCGTCCTTGCAGTCCTCCGCTGCCCTGCCCCACGGGGCCCCTTCAGCAGCTCCACGGGCCCTGTAACACCCGGTGGTTTTGTTTCTCCCTTTGAACCCTGACAGATACAGGAGGCCGTTAACCACGGTAAGTAGTTGCACTCATATACTTCATGCTTCAGTTACCCTGGGTGCTTGGCCATATGTCTGAGTCCTTCCTGTCACCCTGTTTAACACCCAGGGCAGGCAAAGCTCTTGACCTGACAGGTCAAGGTTTACTCTGCTGCCTAAGTGACCTGTGGAAGGCTTGGGCTGGGGTGAGGGGGAGAGAATCTAGACCTTTTAAAAAAGTGGTCCATTCACAGGATTATAAATTAGTAAAAAAAATAAAATAAGTGGTCCACTGCACATTTTCCTAGAATGATGTATTGTGGTATTGTGATTAAGTATGCAATATATAACTTAATTATTAATACACTGAAAAGTTCTAGAAGGATGTACCTAAAACGTTAACAGTGGTTTCCTCCATTCTTCCTGTTTGGAATATTGAACAATCAGACAATTTCTGTTATTTTAGCCCTTCTTCTTTCCTTCATTGTTTCCTCCAAACTCAGGGCCTTATTGCAGCAAAGTCATTTGTAGGTCATCTGGGTGCACTCCTGAAATAGGCTGGCTGTCTTTGCTCTTACAGGTCTTGAGGAACCCTTACCAATGTCAGTTCCACCAGCTACCAGCAGATTTTGATGAGCAAGCCACTCATCAGAGAAGCAATCTTTTTTTTTTTCTTTTTTTTCTTTTTTGGAGACAGAGTCTCTGTTGCCCCGGCTAGAGTGCAGTGGCATCATCATAGTTCACTGCAACCTCCAACTCCTGGGCTCAAGTGATCCTCCTGCCTCAGCCTCCTGAGTAGCTGGCACTACAGGCATGTGCCACTGTGCCCAGCTAATTTTCCTATTTTTAGTAGAGATGGGGTCCAGCTCTTGCTCAGGGTGGTCTCCAACTCCTGACCTCAAGTGATCCTCCTCCTGCCTTGGCCTCCCAGAGTGCTAGGATGATAGGAATGAGACACGTGCCCAGCCCAGAAAAGCAATTCTTATACTCTCGTAAATGACCATTTTATAGACTCTGGGAAAAAATGATAATGAAGACTATGAGTCATCAACTTCGTTTTCCTTATCCATACAATTCATCAATATATTTTCACTTCCATATAGAAAGAACACTGTTAGAAAAGAACAGTGGTATGGAAAACAAAAATTATAGATGTCAAATATATGTTACTTGTTACTGGGATATGGTTATTCTTGCACTTGCCAATAGACTGAAGAATGTTCTAGACATTATTGCAAACCAAATAATGAAGCTCTCATGTAGATTTTACTCAGAAAACACAAAACATTGAATAGGAGTGGTGAGAGGGAAAGAAAAAGATTTTTTTTTTTTGAGACAGAGTCTCACTCTGTTGCCCGGGCTAGAGTGCCGTGGTATCAGCCTAGCTCACGGCAACCTCAAACTCGTGGGCTTAAGCGATCCTCCTGCCTCAGCCTCCTGAGTAGCTGGGACTATAGGCATGTACCACCATGCCCGGCTAATTTTTTCTACTTTTGATAGAGACAGGGTCTCGCTCTTGTGGAGGCTGGTCTCGAACTCCTGAGCTCAAATGATCTGCCCACCTCGGCCTCGCAGAGCGCTAGGATTACAGGCTTGAGTCACCGCACCTGCCCAGAAAAAGATTTTAAAAAACCCACACAGAACATTGTGTAGAACCTTTCCTCACGTTATGCCATTACCTCACCTCCTCTTCCCTGGAAACGAGGCAACAGTTCTCTCAGGTGTTTACACAGTACTTTGCTTTAGACATTCTAACTTCCCCATTCTCTCAAAACTAGACAATTCAGGTAGTCGTAAGACGTTTCTTACTGCTAGAATGTGAGTAGATATTTTTCCATAAAGTATTTTATCTCCTTCTGTTTAATGACATCAGTAGGAGTCAAAAAACAAATTTGAAATTGTCTGAGGAAAATTTAGATGTTATTTCTGCTGACATAAGCCCTACTATTCCTACTTGCATGCCTGGCAGCTGCCTGCCCAGTGCTATGTAGAACAAGATTTTTATGTAATCACTACTTCTCAGTTACTCTAAAAGATGGGTAATTTTATCTCAGTTATACCAGTGAGGGACTTGTCCAACATCTATCCAACCGAGTCTGTGTTCCTCCTGAACACTACTATATTGCACCTGGGCACGGCCAGGCTTTGCTTTATAGGGCCCTGATATGCACAGATTTCACTTACCATGATTTTTTGTTTTTTAGACAAACTATGTAGCCTAGAACTTACCCTGATTTTGGTAAGTAACACCATTCCCCCAACAACATGGTTCAAATTTCAGTTACTAGAGTATATTAACTGTGAGCAATTGCATAAAATATAAACTCTTTAGTGCACAAAAGCCTGTGTAAATAACAAATGCACATGGTCAGTGACCAGTCACGTAATTTCTTTGAAAGGCAATTGGTCACAGAGCATCTGTTATTTAGTTCATATGTGCACAGAACAGCATGTGTTTGTGATGCTTCTCATCTCCTAGTAATACCCACGTGACACTTTACAAAAATGGATCACTGAAAGGGGGAATTGACCAAGAAAGATGAAAGTGCAGCAAGTAAGTTATAATGCTGAGAGTGAAACTCAAAGTGAATGAAAATGGAGTACTAGAAGAACTACCTGACTGGGAACATGCTTACACTGCCACTATTCAAGAGGCTCTAGAGATACAGCCACAGGAACTTTCTGTAGGGGAACTTATCAACATATATGAGAAAAGGAATTGTGACAGAAAGGATGAAGGTGTCTCAAGGGAAATGGCAAAAAATTCACATTAAAGAATTTTTGGAGCTATTTCATGACATTAAAAATGCAAAGGATAAAATTTTTTTTTTCTTTTTTTTGAGACAGAGTCTCACTCTGTTGCCCAGGCTAGAGTGTCGTGGCGTCAGCCTAGCTCACGGCAACCTCAAACTCCTGGGCTCAAACGATCCTTCTGCCTCAGCCTCCCAAGTAGTTGGGACTACAGCCATGCGCCACCATGCCCGGCTAATTTTTTCTATATATTTTTAGTTGGCCAATTAATTTCTTTCTATTTTTAGTAGAGATGGGGTCTTGCTCTTGCTCAGGCTGGTTGGAACTCCTGACCTTGAGCGATCTGCTCGCCTCCGCCTCCGCCTCCCAGAGTGCTAGGATTACAGGCGTGAGCCACCGCGCCCAGCCTATACTAGCTTTTTATATACCAAGATCTCGACCCTATTTACCACTCAGAAATACTTATTTTTTCATTAGAGAATAGGCTCTGAGGTTTATATTTTCTTGTATGTATGAGTTATGTATAATCCCTATATAAATGTAAAAGTTTATTTGTATTGGCCATGACTACCAAAGACTACCAGGGCCATACTTATGGTTAAATGGTGATTTGTTTGTTATTTCAGTGAATGGATGTATTCCCTGCTTTGCGAATTAGTTACTATTCAGGATTATTAGCTGCTGCAGTGAGGGAAACTTTATGAGGAATCATGGGGTGTTTTCAAGAGGCTCCATTAAAGAGCGTTTGTTATAGTACTTGGGCTTGTGGTTGATTTGGGGGAGGGTCCAAGGAAACCGGGGTCTTTTCTGGATTGGGTGCTTCAGAAAGCAGGAGCAATTCAGTGATTATCTTAGTTTTTGTCTAGAAGGCAGGAGGAATGGAGCAAAGCTAGAGTTGTCACTGGAGAAAAAGCAGCAGTCATTCTACTTGGCTGGGGAAGGGATGTTTAATTCTTTTTTGTGTGATTGCACAGTGCCAGTTTTTATCTGTTCAGGCACGATTACCGAGTGGACTTATTTTCTCCTTCCATCGTGTCACAGAGACCTCATTTGATATCAGTATTCTGTGAAATTGTTTATATTCTCCAGGGGATCCAAGCCAGCTACTGAGGGTTCTCAGCGTTGCTTTTTCTCTTAACAGTGCAGCGGCTAATCACATTTAGATGGCAAGCAAAAGGATACTGCTTAGAAGCTGTGCTACAGAAATGACAACTCTTGGTCCCTGGTACTGCTAATTCCGACTGTGTGCATGTGCTTAATAACTCTCACCAAGGATCGGGAAGTTGTCTTGTTCAGAGCAAACACAGCAGCCCTGGATGTAGCAGTATCAAATGACACTGAACTGGACGCGTGCTTCTCCAACAGCGAAGGTCATGTGGTGACATCCTCCACCCTGCAGTCTGTCCCTGAGGACCAGGCCTCACGCCAGTCCTGCCACTTGCAAGAAGCGGGGGGCCATGTAAGACGACTTTAGGGTACCCAGTGGACAGCCAATCGCCTCTGTCTCTCCTGGAGCTGGGCCTATGCGCACTCCAACTCTGTTCCTCCTGGATTTCCTTTCTTCCTCCGCGGGAAACGACTCGCATTTTCGTCTCTCCGGCTGGTCTTCAGACCAGGCGTCCTTTGAACGCATCAATCGGCATCCGCCGGCGGCTTGGAGCGGCCAGCCGGCCCCTGCCTTCCCCGGGCCGGCCCCGCCCCCAGGTCACGCCCCGCGACGGGCTGGCCAATCGCCGGCTCCGCCTCGGGAGCGTCACCGTGGCGCCGTCGCAGTTCCCCGCCCCCCCCGTCCTCCCGGCGCCAGCCGCGGGGGCCCCGCCCTGCCGCGGTCCTTGCGTCTTCCGGCTTGGTGGGGGAAGCGCGACTGCGCCGCGTCTTCCTGAAGGAGATGGGGGTGGAGTCTGGCCCGCGGTCACGCCGGCAGGTGGCCCCGGGCCGGGGAGCCCAGGGCGCGAGGTCAGTCCAAGGCTGAGCCCGCCGGGAGCAGGAGGGCTTCCGGAAGCGCAGCGTGCGCTCAACGGGCGGGAGCTGAGGTCTCGGGCCCGCGGAGAGCGCCTCACGCAGCCCCTGAGAAGCCCCGCCCATAGAGCGCTGCTGGGGGTTTCCATGGTGATGGTAAACAAGCCTCAACTGCCTTTGCTACAACTGCCAAGTCCCCCGCGTTCCACCCTCCTCTAGGTGCTGTAAGGGACGACGGAGGACTCCGAGCCCGAGATGAGGGGCGGCCGGAGCGAGCAGGCTGTGGGTTCGAGGTCTAGGGCCGCACCCCCGGGTCCGAACGGGGACTAGACCCACTGGGGCTGGGGACCGCGGCGCTAGGGTTTGGGATCTGGGCGAGTCTTGGCCCCAGAGGGAGAGCGGCCAGCCCACCCCGAGGAAGGAGACAAGGGCAGCCGGAAGGGACCGAGTCTTGAGGAAGCGCTTCCTCAGGGCAGGGACAGCGGGGGAGTCCTGGATGGGTGGGCATCCCAGGACCTGGAGGCACGAGAGGTCTGTGACCACCTGCAGGAATACCTCCGGGGTTACTGGGTTGTTTTGAGAAAAGAGGCTCTTTGCTTTAGTTTATCTATGTATGTATTTATTTATTTTTAGTGACAGAGTCTTCCTCTGTCTCTAGCCCAGGCTGGAGTGCAGTGGTGCAATCCTGGCTCACAGCAACCTCAAACTCCTGGGCTCAAGTGATCCTCCTGCCTTCAGCTTGCCCAGTAGCTGGAACTGCAGGTGCTCACCACCATGCCCGACCGTATTTTTTAAGGCAGTATATTCACATACTTAAGAGTCAGAAACTTGCACAAGGCCATATTACTCAAAGCTTCGTCTTTTCTCCATTTCCTTCTTTCTGAGGAAATAGTTTCAAACCTTTGAACTTTCTTCTCCAGAAATTGTATTTCTTCTTATATGGGCATCTCTTCCCTGTGTTCTTCCTTCGTTAGCTTTACTAAATTTGTGTACTTTGGTCTGAAATATTTCTTCATTGATTTCTTTTGCCTCCTGGTCTTAATTTTCTGTTGCATGTGTGTAGTAAGCCATTTGTTTTTTTCTTTCCCTTTTTCTAGATATACTCTTAAATATATTTTGCACAGATTCCTTTTGAAAACATCTAGGAAAGAACCTGAGTTTACCAGGTTGAAGGTGGATCCAGGGCTTTATCTCAGGCTCCATATGTCTTCTTTATAAACAAGAGTTTTTTTTTTGGTGATAGAGTCTTTCCGTCTTGCCCAGGCTGGTCTCAAATTTCTGGGCTCAAGTGAACCTCCCACCTCAGCCTCCCTAGTAGCTGGGATTACAGGGGTGGGCCACTGTGCTCAACCTACGATTAAGATTTTTGTGTGTAGTTATTTTTTTCTCACTTAACAATAAGAAATATGCCCTTGAGTACTGTTGGTAGGAATGTAAAATGGTGCAGCAACTATGGAAAACAGTATGGAAGTTCCTCAAAAAATTAAAAATAGAATTGTGATATGATCCAGCATTATCACTTCTGAGTTTACATCCAAAAAAATTGAAAGCAGGGACTCGAACAGATATTTGTACACCCATGTTCATAGCAGCATTGTTCATAATAGTCAAAAGGTGGAAGAAGCCACAGTGTATATTGATAGATGAATAGATAAACAAAATGTGTTAGATGCAATGGAATATTATTCAGCCTTAAAAAAGAAGAAAATCCTGTCACATGCTGCAACTTGGATGAACTTTGAGGATATTATGTTAAGTGAAATAAACCTGTCGCAAAAAGACAAATGATTCCACTTATATGAGGATCTAAAGGAGTCAAATTTATTAAACAGAAAGTAGAATGATGGTTGCCATAGTCTAGGGAAAGGGGGAAGGGGGAGTTGTTTAATGGGTACAGAGTTTCAGATTTGCAAGTTGAAAAGGTTCTGGTTATGTGTTTCACAACAATGTGAAGGTACTTAACTTTGAAATGTACACATTAATGGTTAATTAGTAAATTTTATGTTATATATATTTTTAATCACAATAAAAAGAATTTTAAAAAATAAGAAGTACAGGCAGGGTGTGGTGGTGCATGCTTGTAGTCCCAGCTACTTGGGAGGCTGAGGCAAGAGGATCGCTTGATCCCAGGAGTTTGGGGTTGCTGTGTGCTAGGCTGAGGCCATGGCACTCTAGCCTGTGAAACAAGAGAGATACTGTGTCTCAGAAAAAAAGAAAAAAGAAGAAAGAAAGAAATATAACAAGAGTTATCTAAGAGCTTTATTATTTATATTGTAAAGCTTATTGGAAGACATAAAGAATCCTATCAAAATCAAGATCTATGTAGCCATTACTCCTCTTTTTTTTTTGTTTTAAGAGACAGGGTCTTGCTCTTGCCCAGGCTCAGGTGCAGTGGTGAATTTACAGCTCACTGTAACCTTAAATTCCTGGGCTCAAGGGAGCCTCCTGCCTCAGTCTGCTGAGTAGCTAAGACTGTAGCTATGTACCATCACACCCAGATAATTTTTTTTCTAGAATATTATGGAGGTACAAATGTTTTGGTTACATAAATTGCTTTTGTACAGTTTGAGTCAAAGTTACCGTACCCGTTAGGTGTGAATTTATCCGTCCCCTCCTCCTCCCGATCTCTTTTTAATTTTTAATTTTTTGTAGAGATGGGGTCTCACTATGGTGCCCAGGCTAGTCTCAAACTCCTGACCTCCCAGAGTGCTGGGATTATAGGCATGAGACACCTCGCCTGGCCTCCGTTACTCATTTTAATAAATAGAACTCTACCCTCATCTTTATGATACTTTGTGTAGTCCTGGGGCTCCTTTCTTTGAGGGAGATCAGTGATCAGATGATCACTGTCCTCAATTTTATGCTTATCAGTTACTGACTTTGCTTTATAATTTCTCTAAAATTGTTTGTATACCAGAAAGAGATGTTTGAATACAAAAAAGAGATATTTGAGTAGTATTGCATGACCTTGAGCTTTATGTGTTGTCTTCATATGTTTTCTTTAGTGCCTTGCTTTTGTTAATTAATGTTATCTTCAAAGAATTATTCCATGTCCAATGATAAAACTGTAGTATTTTTTGCTGTTTTACAGTATTCCATTTAATAAGCAGAACCACATCTTATTTTTCAACTCTTCTGTTAAAGGGTTTATGGGTTGTTTCCAGTTTGGGATATTACAGTGGTGCTTTGGACAAGCATGTGTCTCCTAGGCCACATATGTCATATCTACTTTAGGCTGTATACCTATAGTGGAATTGCTGGGTCATAGATTTGTCCACACTCAACTTCATAACATAAGGATATTTTCCAAAACAGTTACCAGGTTACCTCACCTACCCTAGTGGTACTGCTGTATCATATAGTAAGTATATATTTAACTTAATAGGAAACTGCCAAACTTTTCTACAGTGTCTATACCATTTTTATTTTGCATTCTCAGTAGCAGTGTGTGAGAGTTCCACTTGTTTTGTATCTTCACCAGCACTTGGTACTGTCAATTTAAAAATGTTTAAATTTTCTGTAGGGTTATATAGCCATATTTCATCATAGCTTTAATACGTATTTTGGTAATTGCTAGTGATGTTGATTATCTTTTCATGAGCTTATTTGCTATTCATGAATCTGTTTGTGAAGTGTCTATTTAAGTGGTTTGCCCTTTAAAAAAGCTGGATTGTCTCCTTCCTGTTGAGTTTTGAGAGTTCTTTATAGTTTCTGGATACAAGTTGAGACGTGTGATTTGCAATTATTTTCTTCCCATTTGTAGTTTATTTCTATCTTCTCTCTTTTTTCTTTTTGAGGCAGAGTCTTACTCTGTTGCCTGGGCTAGAGTGCCGTGGCGTCAGCCTACCTCACAGCAACCTCGAACTCTTGGGCTCAAGCGATCCTACTGCCTCAGCCTCCCAAGTAGCCGGGACTACAGGCATGCGCCACCATGCCCGGCTAATTTTTTCTATATATTTTTAGTTGGCCAATTAATTTCTTTCTATTTTTAGTAGAGACGGGGTCTCACTCTTGCTCAGGCTGGTTTCAAACTCCTGACCTTGAGCGATCTGCTTGCCTCAGCCTCCCAGAGTGCTAGGATTACAGGCGTGAGCCACTGTGCCCGGCCTATTTCTGTCTTCTCTTAACAGTGTTGTGCAGCAAAAGTTTTAAATTTTGAAGTCAATTTTGTTAACTTTTTCTTGTATAGATTATGCCTTTGTTATATCTAAGAACTCTTTGCATAATCCCGAAGATTTTCTCCTATATTTTCTTCTAAAAGTTTTACACCTTTACATTTTACATGTGACATAGAAGTTTTTTTTTAATTTTTATTTATTTATTGTTTTTAGAGACAGGGTCTCACTTTGTCACCCAGGTTGGAGTTCAGTGGTGGGATCATAGCTCACTCCAACCTCAAACTCCAGGGCTCAAGTAATCCTCCTGCCTTGGCCTTCTGAGTAGCTGGGACTACAGGCATGCGACACCATGCCCAGCTAATTAAAAAAAAATTTTTTTGTAGACACAAGGTCTTGCTGTGTTGCCCAGGCTGGTCTTGAATTCCTTGCCTCAAGCAATCCTCCTGCTCCTGCTTCCCAAAGTGCTGGGATTACATATTAACTTTAGAGTAAGGCTGTTAATAAAATATCTTGCTGGGATTTTGATAGCAAATATGTTAAACTTATATATTATTTTGGAGGGAATTGACATCTTTGTTGAGTCTTCTAATCTGTATGTCTCTTCATTTGCTTAGATTTTCTTGAATTTCTTTCATAAGCATTTTCTAGTGCTCAGCACACAAGTCTTGTATATGTTTGTTAGATTTATACATAAGTAGTTTCTTTGAGCTATTGTAAATGGTATTATATTTTTAATCTAGGCTTCTACATATTTTATTGATAATATATAGAAATATAGTTGATTTTTATAGTTGATCTTATAGTCTACAACCTTGCTAAACTTATTAGTTCTAGGTTTGGTTTTTTTTTGTCTAATGCTTGGGATTTTCTGTGTAGTATAATACGTCATGTCATCTGCAAATAGGGGTAGTTTTACTTCTGTTCCAATCTGTATGCCTCACATTTTCTTTTCTTGCCTTATTTTGTTGACTTGTACTTATAATACAATGTTGAGTAAGAGCAGAAAGTAGATATCCTTTCCTTGTTCCCAATTTTGGGGAGAAACATACAGTTTTTCACCATTAAGTGTCACGTTAGCTGTAGTTTTTATAGATGTTCTTTATCAAGTTGAGGTGGTTCCCCTCTATTTCTAACTTGCTGAGAGTTTTTATCATAAATGGGTGGTGGCCGGGCACGGTGGCTCACGCCTATAATCCTACCTCTCTGGGAGGCCGAGGTGAGCAGATAGCTCAAGGTCAGGAGTTCGAAACCAGCCTAAGCAAGAGCGAGACCCTGTCTCTACTAAAAATAGAAAGAAATTAATTGGCCAACTAAAAATATATAGAAAAAATTAGCCAGGCATGGTGGTGCATGCCTGTAGTCCCAGCTACTTGGGAGGCTGAGGCAGAAGGATTGCTTGAGCCCAGG
>CAUYRT010022342.1:0-11607 GCA_963574885.1 Lepilemur ruficaudatus
TTAGCTGGGCATGATGGCACATGCCTGTAGTCCCAGCTACTTAGGAGGCTGAGGCAGAAGGATCACTTGAGCCCAGGAGTTTGAGGTTGCTGTGAGCCAGGCTGATGGCAGGGCACTCTTGCCCGGGCAAGATTTTGAGTCTGTGTCTCAAAAAAAAAAAAAAATAAAAAAAATGGTGGGGTTTCCTCCCAAAATAAAGTATCTTTCACTTAACATACCATCTGTATAGAGCTACCCATTCAACATCACCTCTGATAGACCAAAATGGTCTCTAAACTCAAACACGATACTTCCCAAAACCAGACCTGAGAGGCCAGCCAAGTAGACTACTCGGTGTTCCTAGGGCCTCTGAGGACCTCTGTTTCCAAGAACTTCTTGGTGGCTGTAAGGCAGGCCAAGGAGAAGGTAGGTTTGCTCCTCCTCCCTCCTTTCTGTGTGGCTGAAACACACCTGGAGCTCACTCTGCCCTGTGTGTCATCTGTGCTGGTAGTATGGTGCATTTTCCCCCTTCGCTTTGGCTCCCTAGGAGAATTGGAGAGTTGATGTGTTGGGAAGGGGCTTTTGGTGTTGGGGGTTGGGGAGAGGGTGGGTTACTAAAGGTTAGTGACGCATTTTTGCCAGTTTATATGCTGCCTTTTTGAATTAGAGGTTGAACTGGAGTTGCATGTTGGCCTTACAATTTTATTGGTCTTGGATTTTCAAGGATTCATATTTATTAAGTCATTGAATGGATGTCATTTCTGTCTAAAGGTATGTGTAGCTGTTCTCTTCGTGAACCTATTCTCTTTTGAGAGTGCCTTGGTTTGATTTACTTCAAATAACTTAGGTTAAAGAGTTAGGGGGTCTCTGTGACATTTTAGTTTCAGCTCAGAGCGCACTGAGCCAGTCTAGAGACACAAGCTTTCGCTCCGTCTGATAGCATTTTCCAGCAAAACACAGTCACTATCAATGTACATAATTGATCACTTTAAAACTTCAGGAAAAAGAAGCCTTATTGAGGTAATAAGGCATAACTTCATTATATCCTGTGTGTAGAGCACAGGCATGTTGGAATGTGGCTGATGGGGTCCCATTTCAAGGCCGATTCTGATAATGATAATGTTTAAGTAGCATTGATTGTTCTCTCATTGAATTTTTCTTTCTTTAGGCCTCTTCCGAAGAGCTAAAAGCTGCCTACCGGAGGCTGTGTATGCTTTACCATCCGGACAAGCACAGAGACCCAGAGCTCAAATCACAAGCGGAACGACTGTTTAACCTCGTCCACCAGGCTTATGAAGGTCAGTGCAGGGCTCGGCTCGGTGGAAACATCCTGGTAGCAGATATTCGATTTTTAAGAGGCTTGATTTGTAGAGGATAGAAAAAGAGAGTCCTCAGAGGTGTATAAAGAGGTGGTTAGTTTAGTACTTTTTACTGACAGGGTCCTTTGAAAGAGTAGTATTTTGCTTTGGAAATCAATATGTGTCTAGTAAGTAGAAAACGGGAGTCCAGGCAAAGCGATAGACCGGAGTCTCAGCTGCGGGGGAATACTCGAGCTTCACACCGTTTACCAGTTTTCTTCTTCTAAAGGGAGCTCTTAAAGGTAAAAGGCCGATCGTTACAGGGAAGCTTTCTTTGTTCTCTTTTTTGTGAGAAGATACAAGGACGTTTTTCTCCCATCTGAAAGTGATTTTATTGGTTCCATAGCATTCAGTTAAACAAAGGCTCTAACAAAAGAAAGAAAATGTTAAGAAAGCTAGTAGGAAACAGAACCAAGCAATTTACATTTTTATACGTTTATATATCTCAACGAAAATTTCGAGATATATTTGTTTATAAGATACTGAAGTCACTAATAAGTGCCGAATTTCTGTTTGAGGTGATGAAAAGTTCTGGAAATAGATAGTGATGATGGTTATACAACATTGTAAATGTATTTAGATGCTATTGAATTATACACTTTAAAATGGTTAAAATGTTAAATTTTCTCCAATTAAAAATTAAAATTAAAAATATATCATTCTTAGCATATATAAAGTAAAATAAGCTATTTTCCAGAACCGTTTGATTTGCTCTTTAGACCAAAAATTAGATGATGTGTTTCTTTATAAAATCATAGAGATGTCCTACTGTAGACATAATAGCTTATAGTGTATTTCACTTTATAGTTTCACCGAAAAGTTAGATTTTAATGACCAGTAAAAATCAGACTGTAGTGCGTGATAAGTGTGTGCAGTTGGCATTGTGTTATTACCAAATTTAACTCTATTCAAACCAATTATTTGGTGGACGTCACCAAAAGCCTGTTCCTTTTACTGTGTTCTGTTGACTGAGCAGCTGCATTCATTTTCCTGTTGTCTAAATTATCCACAAGGCTTGCTTCTATTGTCTTGGAGATTTGGGAAGTTGACAGAAAAACCCTACCAGTGCTTGTGAAAATGCCACAACAGCAGACCCAGCCTCCTCGAGTTTAACCTTAAGGGAGACCAAAGTGAAATAGTGAATAAATAATCCCTTATTAAATCCTAGAGATTAACTCCAGAAGTCTGGCTCCCACATTTTTCCAATGGTTAACGTTTCTCTCTTCCCCATTAGATTTGAATATGGATAGAATCATTTACGTCGTCTCAGGGGAGAAGAGATGCAAAGGTCTTGACAGAAGTCGGTAGAGTAGAGGAGGAAGGTAACGACCCTTGACCTCACTGCTGATGGTCAAGTGCAGTTTGGGTGTCCTTTGAATAGCTCTCACCCTTACTGAGAAATCTTTTTCTGAGGTACTTTCAGAGACGTGGTTGACACCATCGTGAGAGGTGTTTGTCTTTTAAAATGATTTACAAACAGCTGGGCATGGTGGCCTATGCCTATAATCCCAGCTACTTGGGAGGCTGAGGCAGGAGGATCACTTGAGGTCAGGAGTTTGAATCTAGCCTGGGCAACATAGCAAGACTCCATCTCTAAGAGGAAAGAAAAAAGAAAAAAAATGATTTACAAATAAAAAGGAGAGGTTTACAAAAAAATGTAGATTGTCTTTTGAACTAATAAAACTCTATAGAGTAAATATAAATTGTACTTTTCTAGTATCAGATCCTGTCCCTAGCTTTACATTAAGCTTCTTTAGAAACTGGAATCAACTCTTTCAAGCCAGTGTGCTTTTATACACTGTAGTGGAACTTAACAAATTCTTTTATTAATAAATTCAACTGTGCTTCAATGATACAAGAGCCAGTGCAGCTTCCTACATGGTGTATCTTGTACACCTTATACCTGTTCCTTACAGTTAAGAGTAGCTTAGATATGGGGACAATCTGACTTTTCTTCTTTGTAGCCACCTTTAAACACATCCTAGGCTGGATCAGCAAAGCAATTAGCAGTAAAGACACACAGGAAATGAAGAGGGTCTCTAAGAAGATTGTGATTGGACAGAGAGAACAAGAAGACGTACTTACCTAATGACGCTGTTGTCAGTGTTTTCAGAAAGGACTGAAAGGTGGATTTTGTACTTTGTAAACATGTTTGGTTTTTAATTTGCAGTGCTTAGTGACCCCCAAACCAGGGCCATCTATGATATATATGGGAAGAGAGGACTGGAAATGGAAGGATGGGAGGTAAGAAAAACTGTGCGTCTGGTGTCCCAGAAAAGTCATTAAACAACTCCCAAAACCCTGCAACCTGTGATAATGTCTTTGAGAATATTTGAAGACGTTAGAGTCCCCTTCCTTGCCTTGTGTTATAGTTTTAGAAGTAGAGTTCTAGACTTGGCTTTGCCGCTTTGAACTCTGTGAACTTGGGCACATCAGCTGTCTGACTTGTCTTTGGTTTCCTAATCTGTCAAGTGAAGAGGAAGAGGGAAGGACTGTGCTAGTAATGTTTAACCCAGGAATGGGGTGGGAGTAGGTGGGGCAGGGCGCTGATGGGAGTTTTCTTCAAGGGGCCAATTCTGCCTGCACGCACACTTCCCTTCCACCCTCCGCAGTGCCGTGCCTCTCCCTCCGCCTGGGTTACGCATAGCTGTGTTCAGGAAATGCTTCTGTACGTGTGCTGCTGGGAATGTGTCATGCGTGTCGATGCTTCTGGGAATGTGTCAGGCGTGGGAACAAAATGGAAGCAGAGGAAAGTTGAGGGCTGCTAGATTACATTGTCTATAATGATCTTCCTGGTTCTAAGGTGCTGCGTCAGAACGTCGTCAGATATAGTGAGGGAAACAAAATATGTGGCAAGTATCTATGAAATAGCCCTGCTGTGTACGAGCAATCACTAAAATTGAGACAGTTTGTTTTCTTTCACTCCGCCCCTGACTAGCAGCAGAGCCTTGGGCAAGTCACTGGGCTGCTGGTGCCTCCACGTTATGATCTGAAAAATGAATATGAAACTTAGTTCTAAAACTCTAAATTGCTACGGGAATATATAGGAATTTAAGAAACTTGGTTCTGATGCCCAAGAAGTTTTGGTCGTCTGTTAGTAACATTGAATTGACTCTTATTGAGTTATTATTTTCATCATTTAAGATTTCCCTTGAAGTTCTTTTCGTGTTTCATCTCAAACATGTATGCCTGACTCTCCCAACTCTAGCATGAAAACCTTCAAAGGCCTTCAGATAAGGAGTGGAAGAGAAGCAAAAAGGGCTCGGTTCCTCCTTTCCGCTGCTTTATATTGGTGCCTTGTGGGCCGTGTTCTGCCTATAGCCATGTTTTGAGTGCCCCATACAATGGATTGTAGCTGTTGACATTTAAAACTTGAGAGGTTTTGCATGAAAATCTTGTTGAAACATGGAAGGATCTGGTAACACTGGATCTGAGGAGCCCCTGCCCTTTAGACTGGGCTGGGCTGGCCAGGCCTTCCCAGTCCCCATCACGCCCTGTTGTGTCACATCTGGCCCTTCACTCATCCACACGCCCTCCTTGCTCCAGTAGGCAGTGGGTCTGTGGCCTCTGGCTTGGTGGAAGTAGCAGTGCCTCCTATCACTGAATAGCGTTATTAGTTCATTATAGCTAAATGCTAAGCCTAAAAGCTTGGCATTTTCTCATCCAGAAAGGAAAGTAGGTCCTGCTGTAGTAATTCAATTTCTCCACTTACTTTATATACCACTTTAAGGCTCCCTTGTTTTTTAAAGATGTGGGTTGGTTACAATTTTTAAGGCAGCTGTTGGGATTGCTAAAACGCTGTAGGAACCCATTATGTATTCCTACTGCAGTCTGGGTTGTTAGTTCTCAAGAACAGCATCCCAGCTCTAACGGGGCTGTGGGGTCCTCCTATCACCAAACCAGATCACCTGCCCGTTAGAAACAAAGCCAAACCACACACACAATAATGATTATAAAAAATATGTAGGCATCTTTTCTTACCACTGAGTTTAAGCTAAATAATAATATATAACTATCTCATCACCAGGAAACAGGAGAAAAATATATGTATATGTGTGTGTATATATATATATATATATATGTAGACAGTTGAAGGTGGTGAATGGATAAACTTTATATTCATATTTTTTAGTAAACTACTTTAAGGAAAATAGGTTCTCATGGATCAGAATTGGCTTTCTTTTTTCATATTGGTGCTGAGCTTTCATTGCAAGACAAAAATGCCTTCGAGGAGGACTAAATGAAGGTACCTCCCCAGATACTTACTCCGAGATGTATTACTGCTTACCATACAGTAGGAAAGTTGAGCCCGTCATTCATACTGTACAGGAAAGTCTCACTGAACTCAAGTGCTTTTTACGGAGCTGGCATCAGCGTTCCTTCAAGGAATCCCCACAGCTGGCTGGATTGTTTCAGGTGAGGATTTTCCCACTGAAGTAACAGCTTTCACTGCAGAGAGGAAGCTCTGTTCCCTTCCTGCTGTTGCTAGTATTTTCAGACTATTAACCTTTTCAGTTGCTGAAGGGTATCCATTTAGTACATATTTATTAGGCTAAAATATGGGTAGCCAGTGAAGAGTGAAGGACATTGTTACACCTTGAGTATCTGAAATGCCTTTAGTCCAGAGATCTCAAAGTACTCTGCAGACATCGAAATCACTCCCCACCCCAGCGATACTGTCACCCCCATCTTATAGGTAGACACTGGAGATGAAATCGGAGCTTCTTTAATTGCTCGAATATTGGCCCTGTGTTCAGTTGTTAGGTAAGTTTTCAGTCTTTTTTTTTTTTTTTAACCTTCAAGAGACTTTGTTATCTCTGGCATGATTCCATAGGAACGAGATGATTCCCAACTTACAAAACTAGCCATTTTAGTTCTCGAAGTTGGTTAGCAGTGTTGACATGGATGCCCACAGTGAAAACGAAATTCATCTTTGCCTGAGTATAGCGAACATTCAGCTTTGTACTGTGAATGCTTTGACAGTGCCGAGTCTGGTAACTGGCTGGCAAGTGGGAGGGAAGCCACGTGACTCAGATCTCCTACAGATACCACTTTCAGATGTTAGTGTACACTCAGAATTGCTTGTCTTAGCCTGGATCCTCTGCAGTTTAGTTTCTGTCTGTAGTCCTTTGTATCATCCGTATTTCATTTTTCCCTGTCTCTTTGATGTCAGTCTTAGTGTATTTGAGAAAGTCAAACTCTATTACAATCTATAACATGGTCAAGATTATGAAAAACTAGGAAAGACTTAGAACGGTCACAGAGCAGAGGAGACTAAGGAGACATGACTAAAGGCAGTGTGGTACCTTGGACTGGACCTGGAACAGAAAATAGATGTTGTTGGAAAAACTAGTGAAATCTGAAAAGTCGGGGTTTAATTAATAGAAGTGTACTAATACTGGTTTCCTGGATTTGACCGGTGTTTCATTGTTACGGAAGACGTTCACATTAGGGGAAGCTGGGTGTAGGGCATACTAGAACTTTCTGTACTATCTTTGCAACTTTTCTAAAGTTGTAAATAATTTTCTAAAATTATTGCAAAATAAAAAAGTTGACTGTCCAGAATCATAGAATTTTCAAACTGGACAGCACCGTCGGAATGGTGTAGTTTAACCCTCCTCATTTTACAGCAGGAAAACTGAAGCTTAGAGAGGTGAAGTGACTTGCCCAAGGTCTGCCAGGTGAGTGGTCATGTCAGAGGCAGAGAGCCTAGGTGTCTGTCCTCTTTCCATCATGCCATCCAGCTTTTGGAGATCTCCTTTATCCTCTCTTTGATTAAGTCAGTTTTCTGGCTGGCACAGGGATAGATGTAGTTGGCAGGTGGTCCAGGTGAACAATACAGTTGTATAGATTCACGAGCTGCGTGTGATACACTCTGTTCATGAGAAACATTGGAAACGTCTGGTATTTACCAACTGTAATGCAGCTTGAGATGCTGTGTTCCCAGATGCTTCTATCTGAGGGCTGCTGAGATGGAAAAGAGCAGCTCATACTGGTTTAATCCTGTTCCACTCCCCAGTGTCAGGTACTCTGTTTAAAGAAAGATATAAATAATCAAGGCTGGCAGAGGCCTGTGGGAGCTGAGAATGGGAATGCCCTGCCCAGCTGAGCGTCTTTACCGCTCTAGAGGAGCCAGCAAATTGACTTTGTGGTTAGCTCTGATTATGCACCAACTGTTTGCAAAGCTTGTGTAAAATATGTCTAGAAATGGAATGATCTGGCACCTTTGGATTATTTGCCTCTATGGCTATCACAGAGTGTAGCAAAGAGGAAGTAATTTGCAGCTGTTATTCGGTCTACAAAAGTTAAACAGCTGGAATTCCTGAAAACAAATTTTTTTCTGCTGTAGTCTCTTTGGAGCCTGACACTTTGCAGTTTCTTTATTTCCTGCAGGGTTTGAGTCGAGGATTTTAATTCCCAGGTTCTTACAGATCTGTTTCAGAAAGAAACAATAGTAGTATATGGGCATATTCATGGTCTGTTTATGTCACTGGTTAAAGTTATAGCTATTTAGACTTTAATCTACATTTTTAAAACTAGCATCCTGTTAAAAGGAATACTGGATTATGAACCTTTCGTCCAGGTTAGAACTACCTCATTAGTCTGGGCCGTGTTGAGGAAGCTCTTCTGGTCAGACTCACAGTCTCACACCTAGGCCTTGTCCTTGATGATGTTGCTTAGGTCACCTTTGGCAGGGGCCAGATAAGTTGTGATTTCGTAATTTTTAAAGTACTTTAAATCATTTTTTCTGGATTTCAAAGTAGAATAGAATAGTTGATCACCTACATTTTCCCAAAGCTCTTTTATTTTTGTTTTATTTGATGAAGGGAGGGGCTGATGATAGATTGAGAAGATGATGAAAACTTGAAAAACGGGACCTTGTTTTTGTGCAAGCCAAGCAGGGCAGTCTCAGAAAGTGAGAGGACCGTGATAGGTACTCACGGCTCTGGTGTTCCTGAGCCTGTGCGGCGTGAGCTTGCCTTATCTGCTAAATGGAGGAACGTGTTATGTTCTCGTGAGGTCACAGAGCAGTCACTGTTCATGCCGTTTGGGACGTTCAGTCTGTTCTTGGGTGATTTTAACAATCCCCCTATTTAAAAGCTTCCTTAAAAAGAACCATCTCCCCGCTTTTAGTAATTATTGACGTATATTGGTTTATTAGAGGACAAAATGTTAACTTTATATTTTTCTGTTTGCCTCTTGAACGTAGTGAACAAATTTCTCAGACTTTTTTGGATAGACTAGTTTTGTATTTATTTTTCTGTATTGTTGAAAAATAAAATCAAGTTGCACAAAGCCTATAAGATGATCTCATTTTTGTTTAAAAACATATATATACATACGCATGCATAGGAGATTTTTAGGAAAAGACAAAATGTTAAGCTATGAGAAGAGGGAATGTGGGTAAAGGAGGAGTCTTGTACTTTTTACTTCATATCCTTCTGTGCTATTGATTTTTTTGCTGTAAGTATGTATTTTTTAAAATAATTTTTAAAACTTGGAATTTCAAAGGTAGCTTTTTCTTACATTCCCCCCTTTTCAGATAATCTCTGAGCAGCATCTCAAGGCTTATGTGTATTTCTCCCACTGACACAGGGAATGTGCTCCCCCGGCCCCCATTCCATCTGATGACTTTGGTTGTGATAGACAGAAAACCGGTGATTGTTTTTTCTGTCCCGCTTCCATGCTCTGTTTCTCACAAGTGGGTGGTATTTTGTGGCCGTCAACAGGACCCTTAGAAATCGTGCAGGGCGGTTTCCTCTGTCACAGATGGGAAGCCGGGCAGCCCTTCCTTTCTCACATTTCTTTCCGCCTCTTTGAAATCTCAACCAGATTGTCTTCCTTTCATGCTGAGCTAAGAAAGGCTAAATTGGAATGCCTTATTTTCTCAGATTTGACATCATCGTGTGTCCCTGAGTTTAATGTGGTCCACTGTTTGGTGCCTGAGTATTGTTATTCTAGTGTATAATTGGCATCCTACCTTCTAAGGTTCATATCCTGTTGAGGGAGGAAGAGTCCTATGGTTCTAAAATCCCCAGAATTGACAGCTGAAATCCTTTGGTCTCAGAAGCAATCTCTAGTGCTTGCCCCAGCACACTAGGGAGAGCTGGCGTGCCTTCATTTTGATATTTAATGTTTGTTATCTGTGACTCATTAGGAAATCTTAACTATTGAGATTTAAGATGAAGGGTTTTTTTTGTAAGATTTCTACAGCCTTAGAGATAAGTTACTAAAGTAAAGAATAGAATGTTTAAGTCACTCTAGAGAGCCAGGGGAAAGCTCTTCCTCGGGAATGACCAGGCGGGTGGCAGAGCCCTCCCCTCACTGGGGGCTGGGGCCGTCCGATGGAAAAACTCATTGCAGTTCCGTTGATGGCTCTCAGGGTCCTGGGAGAGGGCACAGCAAGACTGCAGGCAGCATATACACATCAGAATTGATTTCTTAAAGATATGTGTTTCCCTCGCTTCCTGGGTCCTCACTTGCCTTCTGGTCTTGATTCTGCCGGTAGATTGTGGAAAGGAGGAGAACCCCAGCTGAAATTCGGGAGGAGTTTGAGCGGCTGCAGAGAGAGAGGGAAGAGCGGAGACTGCAGCAGAGAACCAATCCCAAGGTAAGCCAGGGGCCAAGTTTGATGAGGACACGTTGAAAGCCTTCATCACCAGAAGCCCAGTCTGAAATAATTAGGTGCCGGTGGGTTAAAGTAATAACATACAAAGCTGAGTGAGACACAATTTTGCTTACATTGTATTACCTCCAGTGGTATCTTTCTGGAAAGCTAGGCCCTGATAGCTGTCAGCAAGGCTGCTGCTGCTGACCAGGAGACAGTGTTTGGAACCATATTGAGAGAAGACAAAAGCAATCCCCTGGTTTGCCCAGAGGCCAAGGGGATTCCCCAAGCAGAAACACGGGCTGGTTCGCTAAGACCTTTTTCTCCAACTATGCCCACATCTTTGACACTGAAAATGAGTTAGAGGACAGTGTCAGGGAAAAGACAACCAGCTAACTGCTTAAGCATTTAGGCCACAGAATTCCCAGCTTACCAGTTGGAATACAGAGAGCCAAATAACGCAGTGTTTGGGGCATTTCCAGATTGTCACACAGAGCCCCTTGCTCTTATCACCCCCATGGAACCGTGCCGTGAACACCAGGTACCAGGCTCTTTCAACAGTCCTAAGGTGGATCTGGGGTTTGAGTCGTTTAACCCAGTGACACCACTGAGCCAGAGTTACTTTTCAGTCCCGTGTGCAGTATCTTTTTCTTTCAGTTTTCTGGGGAGATTGTTTTGAGGATGTATTCCGGCCCTGGGACAAAAATTAGCCACGTGTGGTGGTGGTGCCGATAGTCCCAGATCCGTTGACCATCTTGGTCAATCTGAGATGCCAGTTGTACTGGGTGCCTGAATGTGGCCCAGTGTACTGTTCAACTGCGTTTTGTAAGCGGGCTCAGTGGCCAGGTTCTATCAGTGTGGCCAGGATTGCTGGGCAGACAGCCTGTGTCTGTCACAATAAGGAGCTGGCACCCTCCACCCCCACTCTTCCACCACGATCTGTGTCAATTCAGTGGCGTTGGTAGGAGACGGGCAGCCATGTGAAGTAATAAGAAGCAACATTATTTTTCTTTATTTTTTTCTTTAAATCTTCTAAAGAAAAAGGACAAATGCTAGCTTAAACTGGGAAGCATGGTAAGATAAACCTCTGACCAAATATAATCTAGAAAGCAGATTTTTTTTTTTTTTTTTTTTTGAGACAGAGTCTCACTCTGTTGCCCGGGCTAGAGTGCCGTGGCATCAGCCTAGCTCATAGCAACCTCAAACTCCTGGGCTGAAGTGATTCTTCTGCCTCAGCCTCCCGAGTAGCTGGGAGTACAGGCATGCACCACCATGCCCGGCTAATTTTTTCTACATATATTTAGTTGGCCAATTAATTTCTTTCTATTATTAGTAGAGATGGGGGTCTCGCTCTTGCTCAGACTGGTTTCGAACTCCTGACCTTGAGCAATCCGCCCATCTTTCCTAGCCCCCCAGAGTGCTAGGAAAATCCCAGGTACATTTTAAAACAAGACTGTTTGCTATTTAACTGTGTATCAAAGGATGGTTTTTATAGGTATTATACATATTTTTATTTTTAATGAATTTATTTTTAACTGATTCAACACACTCTCTTTGTATATACTAATAATTCCTGATGAAGACAGATGCCATTAGATAACTATTCATGAATTAATCAACAAAATTCTATGCTTAAAAAAAATTCCTCCTTTACGTTGCAAG